>RJWT010009238.1:0-25337 GCA_004365215.1 Cuniculus paca
CATTCTTACCTGCCGTCTCTGATGAGCTCTTCAGCTGACTCAATCAGCTTATTAAGTTTCTTCACTTGTTTATAGTGTGCAAAACACCTTTTATGATCCTGATCAAGTTTAAGACATTCACGAACTTCACTGTTCATATAATTCAGAAAAGGAAAATATTCCAAGTTAAAAAATAATGAATAGTTTTGCACGTTAGCGAAAACGTGTTTTTATTTTTAACAATTAAAACATACTGCCTTAATAATTTACTGCACAGTTATATATGACACCATACCACAGACATACTAATTCAAATTGAATGTTTTATACAGAGTTACACATGAACATTATATGTTCTATTGTATTTCTACAAAAAAAAAGAGCCTTCCCATTTACTTTAATAAGTGTAGTTCATGAAACAAATTATTTGAAACCAAAGTAACTTAGGGATGACAAAGTACATAAATGGAAACAGCATATAAAGGAGATTTCATCACATAATTTTATTAGTTTAATATCAACTCTTTAAATGGTTATTCTTACTGCCCAGGATATGAGAGTAATCAGAATGGGTGCCAGTAGAACTGACCTGAGGGACAGCTCATGGTCTCCTAGTTGGTAGTACAGTATGCTGATTTTATAAAATGCCTCAGTATTATCATTCTTCAATTTCGACGCAGCCTTTAGGTCACTTATAGCTTTCCGAGGGTCCCCTTCTCTTATATAACACTCAGCTCGAAGTTCCCGTAGTTCTGCATCCCAAACACAAACCTTAAGAAACAAAAGAACTAAACTTTAAGAAACAGTAATTATGCACATTTTTGCATCCTACATATTTTTATTGACATTTATAAACATAAAACATCCTCAATTGATATGATGGCTTCTGTCCTGTAAAAAGTGTTTAAAAGTCTGATACAATTTAAGTATGACAGTTTCTCCAAGGACAACTTAAATTCTAACTGGAGACGGTATATATATATATATATATATATTTCTATACACACACACACATATATATACATAGATATATATATATGGCCTCTTTCCTTTGTCAATTATATATACAATTCTAAAATTCTGACTATAAGAAAGTACAACATTTACTATTGAGGTCTATTCCTAGTAAAGTATATTTGCAGAGAGTATTTTACAGTAAGATGTGTACTTAACAAATGTAATTTCTAGTCAAAAAAAAATCTAGATTCTAAATTAGCAGATTATTTTATTCTACTGATATCTAACTGAAATTCTCTTATACAATGTCACTTCTTTGAAATTAAATCCTTTTTCAAAAAAGAGGGAATGGATTCATTACGGATGAATAGGGGGCACCAATGACAGCGAGTACCTCCAATTTGGTACTCAAGAAAAGTAGATACTCTGAGGTGAAGGTGGAAGATAAAAAGTCTGATATGATCATAAACAAAAAGACAACCCAGCTGGACTAAAGTCCAGAGTTGAGAGGGTAAGAGAGGGAAAACTGGGCCACACCACGCTCATGCTGCCCCGCCAGCCATGCCAGACCCAGTGCCCATGTCATCCTGGGAAAGGGCTGGGCTGTCTCAGTGAGGGAGGGCACAAGGCAGCCCCTCAGAAACCACTGGGCACATTAAGAAACCTCCCCACTGAGCACAGAGAAGTTAGACAACTTTGACCCAGGGACTCAAAAAAGCTAAACATAGAATGGGGTACAATTTCATTGCCACACACCATTATTTCCTTCCCAAGAGCCTGTAGGCAACAAAACACAGGAGAGAGAAGGTTCCCCCAATACAATTTTAATAATAAAAATAAATAAAATTTAATAATAAAAATAATAATCATATACAATGGGAGTACAGTATGTGGAAAACTCTCGAAACATCAGCCAGAGCAACCAAGCAAGGGCCAGGTCACATGATTCCTCCATAAAATTATCAAAAAAATGCCCATTTTATACACAAATTTACTTCCAAGACAATGAAACTGGGTATCACAGTCTGTGAAAATGGTAACTAAATATGAATTGTGACTGCTTTCATTAAAGTATCTTACATTTCATTCTGAAATCATCTGTCATTAAATCTTCCTGAGACAGAGACCCAATCTAAACTTACATTGCCCACCTAAAACCCTCTGGAGCCTAGCAATCCTGCCTGCATCCTTGCCAGGAACCCTTTCATTGTAAATACTCCTCTTTCCAACATTATTTTTCCTTTTGCATCAACCAACTTTCATTTTTGAACTTACTATCTTGCCTCTAGAGTTCTCTTCCCCCCCAAATACAGTATCATACCAAAACAGCAAAACAAGCAATGCATAAAAATATGTGACTTTTACTGTCACATCACATTCACTGAAAGTTTTCGTTGCAAATTTTTCTACAAAAACAGTCACTAAAGAGCTGAAAGCTCAGCTATCAATCTGATTTTGTCCAGTGTATTCTGTGGTCACAGAGAGTATCATAGGACATCAACGTGCCTTACAGTAAAAAGCAGTGAGGGGCAGGCTTGTCAGCTGCAGTATCTAAGAAACTTACCTCTAAAATCTTATCAAGGAAGGTTATAGCAGCAGTATAATCTGCACTTTCAAAAGCATCAAGTGCTTGTGAACGCAAACGCTGCATTTCATCAGACTTTATAAGCTGAGACTGGGCTTCCCTTTCTTCATTTTCACTTGGATTAGATTTGAGCTATAAGAATAATGACAAATTAAATTAAGCAGAGTCTGTAATCTCTTAAATTCCATATCCACAAGACACACATAGATCTTCCTATTCCAAACACTGTGGAGGAGACCCTTGTACCAAACACCCAGCTGTGCCATGCCCAAATTCCTAACACCAGAAACAGAGACGGCAGCAATGTCCTCTTTTAATTGGCTAATGTTGGGTAATTTATTATACAAGTGACTAACACACTAGTAACACAGGGTGGAGATTTTACCATTTCTCAGTAGTCATGAGGTACCACAAACTTAAGTCATTCCACAATTCTGGGGAAGATGGCTGCATTCGTATTCAAACGCTTGTGTTTGCAAAACAAACTGCTTGTGAACAGAAGCGTTCATGAACAGAGGCGCAGGTATTACATCAATCTCGCTGGAGGGATTACTTCTGAAATGACTGGCACTCTCTTGTCTACTACTTTTACAAAAGCTCCTCACCACTGCCCTGAATGGTATACCTACTCACCCTGCTAACACTACTTTGTCCATTATGAAGATTAAAATTTCAAGCAGGTAACCTGTTTTAGGAAAGCCCTTCTTGACTCCAGATCCCGTATATTATAACTCTTTAAGAATGTTTCAAGATTCCTCAAATCAAATGAAAGTCTCTCAAATAATTTAAAGGACTTTAAGAATAGCTCACTTGACATTTCTAGATTCCAGTATAGGACAAAACAGAGTAAGCGAACTATATAAACTCAGGATTATATAACAACTGTGTATAATTTACCTTCCAACACTTAATATGCTTCTTCGATGCCAGTCATCAAATATTAATTTAAAAATTGTGATTCTTATATACATAAGTTAGACAACTTTCAACCATAAAATTACTATTAAATGATTTAATACAAAGAAAAAGATAGGTGTAATATCTCTTTCAAAATAGCATCTTAGAGATAAATACAAACTGAACTTACCACTTTTTTAAAATCATCTTCTGCTTCGTCAAGTTTTCCTTGTTTGAGTAATAAGTGACCTCTTTGTAATCTTGCCTAGAAAAAAACAGGGAATTGTGCTAAGTATACTACATATTTCTAAATTTTCTTTAACCACAAGGAATAAAACTAATAAAATTACTAACATTTCTTTTTCTTTTTTTTTTTTTTTTTGACTTTTTGAGACAGGGTCTCACTATGCCGTTCAGGCTGGCCTTGCGCTCACTTTATATCCCAGGCTGGTCTCGAACTCCCAATGATCCTCCTCCCTCAGCCTCCCGAGTGCTGGGATTACAGGTGTGCACCACCACACCCAACTAGTTACTTTTTTTTTTGTCTTTCTTTTTCCTTTAATACATGATTTACCAAATCAGTTTTGAAAAAAACTGCTCAATGATTCTATCTACGCTGCCTCTGAGAGCTACCCAACGCTTGCACATCTGCTACAGCCCTCATAGAAACCTGCCGACCTTCAGGATCCTGTACTAGACTACAAGTTTCCCCACCTCTGAAACTCGTGCACTGGCTCCACCGAGAACTCCATTTGGTGAGGGTAGCCTCACCAAAACCCACTGCTTACTGAGCTATTTCCTCTTTATTCTTCCAGCTTGTTAGCCTCTTAATTTATGTCTTCTTAATGTCTTGCCCTGCCATCCATCCTTCACAGATTTACCTTTCTATACCACAAAGCCAACATCTGAAAAATCACCTAGTATATACTATCTCATCCTCTTTCACAAAGACTGTTAACTCTAGGGGCTTTGTTAGCTTTGTTTTGCTTTGGTTCAGTTTGATTTGGTTTGGTTTAGCTTTGGTTAGGCCATGTGATCTGTGCTGCTCAGGTGGCCTCTAATTCCTGAATTCACACACTCTTCTCCTTCAACCTCCCACATGGCTGGGACTACAGTTCCATGCCTTTGTGCCCATAAATTCTAGGGACTTGGAATTCCTCTTGTTCCCCAGTCTACTGCATGACAGTGGCTCTGACACCCTGCGGCTATGTGAAACGTGTCGATCCTCATTTAAGCAATAAATTACCTCTTCCAAGTTTCCTTTTAAACAAAGTTTAGGTCAACTTACTGCAGTGAAATCCATCTTCAATTCAATCACTTTAGTTAAATCAGGAAGTGCTGCTTTTGATTTACCCATAGCTAAAAACACAGTAGCTCTCCGATAGTATGCAATATAGTTATCAGGGTCACCATCTGAAAATTAAAGTAATAAATATTAGCCTTCTAACTTATTCAAAAATCCAAAACATCTGGTCAGTTTTAGCATCCAGAATTCTTTTAAGAAAGGCATTAAGAAAAGAATTTCTACTCCAAAAGGGAGTCATGAAAGAACTGGGGAAGGCACTAGATTCAATCACCAATGCCAAAATATATATGCTTCATATATTTTTATACATACTTCATGCACACACAAAATATGTTGCTTAGCAAGATCACTGCAAATAAAATTAATCTAGCATAGAAGCCAGCAAACTATAAGTCTTTGAGCCAAATCCAATCCATAGACTTCAATTAAAAATGACTTTTAGATTTTTAAGACTAAAGAAAAACATGAGCCTATGGCTGCAAGCCTAAAACACTTATCTGGCCCTTTAGAAGAAAAGTTTGCAAACTCCTGGTCAAAAATGCTAATTACATTCAATTAATAACTTTTTTTTTTCCCTTGCAATGAGGACTTTGATTTTACTTATTTATTTTCAGAGATAATTCCACTAAATAGCTAAGGTGTCCAGGGTAGGCTTAAACTTTCCATCCTCCTGCCTCAGCCTCACCAAGCCCAATTCAACTCTTAAATTCTGTTATGTAATTTAGTCTTTGTCTTTCCTGAGATTTTCTTAAGTGAAATACAGATTAAGAAAGTGGATTCTCAGTCAGTTGCAGTAGCCTATGACTGGAATTCCTGCTACCCTCTCTCAAAGTGAAAAAAAAGAGAAAATTAAAGGGCTATAGCTCAAGTCCCTGGTTTCAAATCACCAACACCACAAAAGAAAAAAAAAAAGGTGGACTGCATTTATTCATAAGATTTTAGAAAATTATCAACTCTGACAACTGGTATATCGTGCAATCGCGGATTCTCACAAATGTCATGTAAAGGGGCAGTGAAGCGATAAAGATACATAATACAAGGACAACAAAATCAAATGAGGGAGACTAGAGACAGAGGGTAGAGAAGTTAATATTTAAAAGAAGAAAAGCAGCCAGGTGTGGCAGCACACGCCTGTAATCTCAGCACTCAGAAAGGCTGAGGCAAGAGAATCGCAATGAGTTAGAGGCCAGCCTGGGATACATACTGAGTTCAAGGCCAGCCTAAACTACGGAACAAGATCCTGCCTCAAATTTTAAAAAGAAAGAAAATAAAAAATGGCTGTTAAACAGATAGGCCTCAGATATTCAGATCATTTTCTCACGTGAAATTAGTAATGACATTTTCAAAATTTGGCACAGTTTATTTGAACTCAGTGTGAAGTTCTTTTAAGAAGAATGCTTATTAGTAGCTTTGGGCATTTTATCAAGAAGTCACTTTCAGTAAAAATTGTACTGCACTTCAATTTGGAAAAAACCTAACCACTCCAATCCATGAAGAAAAAAATCTTCAAAGAGAATCATGTATAGCAGTTTTTATATGGCACAGCTAATTACATAAAAATGTCTATATTATTTAGAAGGTTTTTACTATTCAGTTTTTAGGTATTTTTAAAATATGACATGAGATTTGAACCCCAATTCATAATATTGAACCTACAAAACTCAGAAATTTGCAGTATTATGAAATAGAGTCCACCAGCCGGGTGTGGTGGCTCACGCCTATAATCCCAGTACTCGGGAGGCTGAGACAGGAGGATCATTGTGAGTTTGAGACCGGCCTGGGCTACAAAGTGAGTTTAAGGCCAGTCTGAATGACATAGTGAAACCCTGTCTCAAAAACACAAGGGCCGGGGATCTAGCTCAGCGGCCTAAGTAAGTGACTGCCTGGCAAGCACAAAGTCGAGTTCAATTCCCAGTGCCGCAAAAAAAAAAAAGAAAAGAAATAGAGTCCACCAAAAATATGTATACACACATCAGTAAAAGAAAAACAGTCTGATGTTTTTTCAACCGATGGTGTTATCCTTCTATAAGAACCCTAAAGGATGTCACAGAAAACCCACTTCACTGCTGGCCTTTAGAGAGGAAACTGAAAATGCATGTGCAGAAATCTCAGTGACCAAGGTTACCCAAGCAGCAATTCACTGTCCTAATAAATGTCTGGAAGCTAATGGCCATCACTTTGAGCACCCCTCATAATTGTAGAGGCCAAAGATAACTTGTATTGATCACATGTTGTCTCAATAAATTTAGTATTAATATATTTATATGAATTTTTTTTCCTGAAGTGTGTATACTGTTTTTTTTTGGGGGGGGGGGCAGACTCTGTATATACTTGATCTTTCCAGGAGAGGCGAAAGGGGCTTACAGTTAAATTTATAAAATTTATAATCAGTGGCCAATGATGTCATCAATCATCCCTACATAATAAACCCTCCATAAAAACACAAAAGGACAGGGTTCAGGAGTTTGGGGCTAGCTGAGTATTTGGAGACTCCAGGAGAGCAGCATAGCCCACAGAGCAAGGAAGTTCCACAGCCCTTCCTATACACCTTGCCTCTCTTGGATCTCTTCCATCTGGCCGTTCATCTGCGTCCTTTACAATGTCCTTCTCAATTTTGTAAGCTGCTTCAGCATATTAACCAAGCCCAAGGAGGGGGTCATAAGGCCCCTGATTTATACTCAGTACGTCAGCACATATCAACCCACCTGGGGCGCCTGTGGGAGTGGGGTAGGGTCAGTTGTGTTCTTAACTATGAGGTACAATGCCACCTCCAGGTAACAGTGTCAGAATTGAAATTAATTAAAGGACACCTAACTAGTGTCCACGAAGAATCTTTAGGATTACCTGGTGGGAAGAAATCTCTACCCATTTTGGTAACTAGATGACACAGAAGTATTCTGTGTTCTAAGAGTACAGTAGAGAAAACTGAGTTTGTTTCCACCTGTACCTTCTGAGAGTCAAATAACAATAATTCAATATATAAATCAAAAATCATGTTTAGAAGTATGGGGTCACTTCTATGGTAAATCGAGATACCTTCTCTCCTTATCTCTGCATCTTAACACTCCTTGGAACTAGAGTCCACTCCTCCATCACTGTACATGAGGTAGCAACTAAAACAAGAATTCGTTTAAGAAATTTACAATATACTCATGTTTACTTTCTCACTATACGAGACCTGATAACCCTGAAAATAAACACTTTTCCTAATACTCATGCAATAAAAGTACAGTTCATCATGTAAACTATTTGTAAGTCTACATATGGAAACCGTGGATTTCATTTTAAAGTACATCATTCATGTATTATAATAGTTTATTAGAAATCTGAGCATGGGAAATGAATTTAAAGTCTACTCACAAAACTATCAATTCAAATATGAGGAAATTAGCCCTAATAAAGACAATACTACCTGAAGAAAATATATCAGAAAACCAATTATAAACACTGCTGTAAATGTTGGTAAGGGAAAATGAAGGGGAAAATTTTTTGCCTGGTTATAGAAAATTTTTATTCTTGCTGCTAGCTAACCCAAGCTCATTCATTCAGACATTTACTGAGTACCAAGGGAGTGAGGTGGGGAGGAGGAAATACCTATATGTAAGAAGTTCTGTCATTGTTTGTGCCTAAATGTCCCTCCAAAGCCTCATGTGGTCACAGAATCTTTTGGGAGGTGGCTGAATCTAGAGTGTGTGATTGACTGGTGGTGCAATGCTGGGATTAAGGGGGCTGGGGTTAAGATTGGGTGATTTCTGGATAAGTCCATTGACTGGCACTGTCCTAATCCCAACAGACTAGATACAACATAAGGAACAGAAAGAGGCCTATCTGTCTGTCTCTTCGTCTCTCTCTCGGTGTTTCTGTCTCTGTTTCTCTCTTTGCTTTTGCAGTATTCCTATTCTGCTGCCATGAATGGTTGCCTCACTGCCAAGCCACTCTGCCTTAGAGCCAGCCAATTGTGGAAAAGAACCCTCCATAAACTGTGAGCTGAATAAACCTTTCCTCTTTTAACTTCGGATGTCAGGTATTTTGTCTCAGCAACAAGAAAAGTGACTAAGACAAGTTCACAATCACAGGAACTGGAACATGAGCTTTGGAAAGTCACTGGAGCACTCTGTTTCCTCCTGTCAAACGAGAACAGTAACATGTCTCCAATTCTCATGTGAGGCAAGAGGAAGAAGAAGCAGCAGGAATGTTTCATACCTGAAGTACTTTTTCCTAATGATCAATCGAAACAAAATTTGTGTCTGACTACTTTATGACACCAAAAGAGATACAACTGCATTAGGAGACTGTTGGAAAAATGAACCTTCCTGTCCCTTAAGTAATAGTTTCCAACAGATCGAAAATATTTCTCAATCAGTTCCAAGTCTTAAACCCCTGCCAAAACACATTTATATGTCAAAAAATTTCAGTTCAATGAACAATCTATCTGTACTACAATATGCAAACAATCATTTATGTTACTACTGAGTTTTAATACATAAAGCTCTTACTATGTAAAAATGTAATCATAAAACACAATATGCCCGTGTAACTTCAAAACGTTTCACCTAATTTTTCAAAAGTGAAAATGGAAAAAAGTACCACAATCATAAATATGTATCAATTGTAGCATTATAATAATTTATCTATTGATACAATGCTAATAGCCAAATTCTATTACAAACTAACATCAATTTTCTAATCCCAGAAGTTAAAGAAAGTACATTATTGTATTTAGAAGCTAAAAAGTGTAAACATTTTAATGAATGAACATTAAATGAAACTTTTGTAGTCAAGAAAAGTATTAAAGCACAGTTATTTTATCAAAAATGATCAACTTATAATTTGAAAATTCTATGACCTCCTGCATTATAACTTATGAGTCTGCAAGCCAGGAGACCTGCACTCATTCACTGTTAGTGGGCTACCATTCACTATTATTAAGAGGCTTTCATTAACTTACTGAATTGCCTGAAGTAGTTAAATTGCCTTATTAAAGGTGTTTGCTAAATAACACACTGAAATATAAAGTTCACCATTGTTTTCTGGTAAACACACAACTCAGAAGAGATCCAAAAGACTATAATACCCCATCACTAGTCCGGTCACACACAATTTAAACTTTATTTCCTATAAGTTATTATGAACAATCTGTGTTTTACATAAACTAAAATGATAAAGGTTCTCAAACTACACCAGCCTTTCTCAGAAGCTATGCCATGCACCCATTGAGAATCACTACTTGCTAAATCATGAATAAAATGACACTGGTATTCAACTCTGGAATGCACTAGATATACTTCATTTTGAATACTCCTTGTACCAAATTTTACAAATAAGTTACCATGATTCAGCTTTACTGTTTACATTTTTCAGTAAATAATATTTTGCTGGTTATTCTGGGAAGAAACACATCTTAAGTCTTGTATGGCAGCGGTGAACTGAAAGTAGTTATTTTGAAGTACTTTAACAATGTGCCAGAGCCCTTAGGTAAGAATATTTTGTCTTAAGGCATGCTTTTTTTTTTGACAGTAACTGAAAAAAAATTTAAATCACCAAGTTGGACCACTGAAGACAGTTTGAAGCATCAGAGAAAGTAAAGACTCAGTAATGATGTGGTCACACAGTAAATGACCCTTAGCAAAAAACAACTTGCACAAATTGTTAAGCCAACTACCACCTCTCAAGGTGAGTTAATCATTCAAGTGAAAACTTCTGAAGGGAAACTCCATAGTTAAGAAAACTCTGTGGCTACATCAAAGCTATTTTTAGAAAAAAGTCTTAACTTCCAGAAATAAAAAAATTTAGATTTCTTTACATGTGTCAAAAAAACCTTTATAGTCATTATTCTCACCTAATTTTCACAAAAATTCCTTATGTGGCACAGTAAACACCGCTAGGAATCTATAGGTAACTTATTTAAACTCACATTTTCTTATATTATAGGACTCATATACAGTATTATCAATGAAAAAGACAAAATGAAAATCTATTTTTCTTATTACTCCAGGAAGCTAGTAACAATCAACAAAAATATGAGTTTAAAAAGAAGCATAAAGAAAAATACTGCCAAATTAAAATATACCTGTTTTCTGTTCTTATAGAAATTTTTAACAATAGGATGATAATTCTTCTGGGAGCACTATCTTCTTGTCCTGTCAGGTTGTTGACTGGACAATGTCAACCATCTCAAATCAATATGAAATGTATGAGTAAATTAAAACACAACTCTGAAGAAAATCAGTATCAAAAAGGCCTACCATAAAAGTTTATGTAGTGACTTACAAGAAAACCCCTTAGAGTTTCTAAATGTCTATTGGAGTCGGTCATCTCATCTCACTTTTCAGTTCTGCTCTGTTTTCTTTCCTTTTCAAGACAAGGTCTCACTATGCAGTTGAGGCTACCCTTGAGCTCCCTTTGCAGGCCAGACTGACCTCAAACTTGCATCAATCTTCCTGACTCAGCCTCCCAAGTGCTGGGACAACAGGCATACACCACCACATCCAGCAGTCCTGACAAATTAAAGACTATTATGATAACTGATGCTTCACACACATAAGTAAGCTAGAAGAAGGAACAGCACAAAGGGCAGCTGGAATCTGACCAACACTGAAGAGGCAGTGACCCACAAGATCTTTCAAGGGCATCAGTGTAATTACCATATCTTGAGCCAAGTTGTCAGTAACATTAAACTGCATCCAGTGAAATCGCTTAAGAAGACAGAAAACTGTGGGCCAGGGATACAGCACAGCGGTGCAGCGCCCACCTAGCAAGCACGGGGTCCCACGTTCAATTTTCAGTACAAAAAAGAAAAAAAGAAGGTAGCAAACTACATAATACATTGAGAAAATTTCTGTCAAAATCTTGAGTTCATCTTAGCAATTATGATAATAAGCCTCAGTTACCTCTAATGTCAAATATATATGCATTCGAGAATTACACTCTATTATTACAGAATTTAACAGGAAATTGTGCTTATTTAAAATGTTATTTTAAAAAACAGTCATGATGTAGTATTCAGTAAACAGCCACTTAGTGTTTGGTTCTGATACCAACCGACTGCAGCATGAAACTGGGATAAAGCGTCAGCTAGCTGTCCAGCTGCAAGTAATTTCTTGCCCAATTCAAGATGTTTCTCAACATCTGCATTTACTCCACATTCAGCACCTAAAAACAGAGTTTAAAAAAATTAGTTAACTCTCCAAGAACCATGACTTAATTCTAAAAAAATAACAAGTTAAGATATAGTTATCTGGCTTAATCATCTCCATAAGTAGAAAAGGCCACAGAAGCTGAAAAATGACCTAAAGAAAGTAACAAACAGAAACAGTGTTCCTTTTTTTTTTTCCTCTCTTTTTGAGACAGGGTCTTGCTATGCTGTTCAGGCTGACCTTGGGCTCACTTTATAGTCCAGGCTGGTCTCGAACTCGCAAGGATCCTCCTGTCTCAGCCTCCCGAGTGCTGGAATTACAGGAGTGTGCCACCACGCCCAGCTGCTTATTTTATAGTGTAAAAAGTCCAAAAATATATCAACCTAATCAGTCAAAATAATAAACCAATCCAAAATTGCCTAACACAGTAGTAGTAAAAATATTTTGAACAATAAAATTAGAATTGCTTTGCTAAACTGCAATCTCATCTTAGTGAATATTATATTGTCTGCTATAATATTTAAATATTTACTGAACACCTACAATGTACTAGGAACTGTTCTAGGCATTTGGGATAAGTAAGAGTCAAAAACAAACCTGCTCCTTCTCCCTTTCGAGTACCCGATATTATGATAGGCAGAGACAGATGTAGTAAGTCAATTATACAGGTGAAAAGTACTGTGGACAGAGCTGAGTACTGAGGGTGGCAGGAATGCACAGAGGGAGATCACACTAAACAAAGGAGTCAAGGGCAGGCCCTCTTAAGAAGCTGACATCTCCACAAGACTAAAGTGAGGAACTCACCGTGGAGGTATCTAGGAAAAAAGCTTTCCTAGGAAAAGGACCAACTAGAGGAGAGGCCTTAAATCAGAAGCGTGCAGATACATTCCAGAATCAGTAAGGAAGCCTGGATGACCACAGCAGAGCCAACAGTGAGTTGTATGAAGTCAGAGAAGTGAAGGGCCTGATTATGAACAGCTTAGCGACTGACCCATTTAAAGGAGAATAACATGGTATGACTGGCCAGTTATCAATGATTTGACTCCAACCCTGAATTCTTCCTTTGACATCCATAAAGCAATAAAGGAGCAGCATTTTAAATACATTATGATTTGTCTGTAAAGGGCACAGAGAGAACTGCAGGAAGAAAAGATACCTCCTGGTACTGCTGGCAGCGTTTTACCTTCTTCTGGCTCCTACTGTATGGTGTGTATGCTAGGACAGCCAATGGTGCTTTGCCCTAGGAATACATCCCTCAGCCACCTGGCACCTCTGCCCAACCAAGGCACCACACACTGCAGCTTCTCACATCCACAGCAGGGCCTGACCCCCTACACACAAGCCAGCCAGCCTTCTTAGCCACACCAGATGGTTGTTTCCTGGTTACCCAGCTACTGTCGACCAGGCTCTGGGCCCAGGAGCTCAGTAAACTTCTCTACCGTTAGCAACTTCGGGCCACAACTATACTTTATCCAGCCTGAGTGGGTGTCTGAACCCCTTGTAGAAAAGACCCCTCTTTTAAATTGGCCCTTTCTTGGGACTTTCAGTCCTGTATTCTTTGGCATTCTCCTCACATCTTTAGCTACTCTCCAACAAAGCTTAAATTTATTAAGCTCTCCTTTTCACACTGCCGTGTGCTTTGCCTCCTCCGTGGAGATGGATGTGCACCGGTAGTGGTCCCCGGAGATAGATCCACAAAAGGGGATCTGGGGGCTAGTTTGGTCACATCCTTGAGCTTGAGTGCAGGGCTGAGCGCCATTGGATGGCCAGTGTTCCCTAAGACAAGCAAACATCTATAATAAATTTTACCGTGACAAACTGCAGTGTCTGACAATACGCATAATACATGATGCTAAATGTCACACGATCACAACTGAGCCGACGGTTCCTCTCCCTCTCCCGCACTCCTCTCTCCTTCCCTTCTTGCCTCCTTTCCTCTGTTCTCTCTCTGCAGGACTGCAGGTGATTGTCTCCCAACAGTCAGTAACGGTATTAGTGAGATCTCATCTGCACAGGAGAAAAAGAAGAAGGTGGAGGAATCCCTCACTTCATCTGAGATTAGGGAGATCTGTAAAATGAGAGAAACGGTGCAAACTTTTGTAGAAAAGCACCTCCCAAATCAGGCTACAGTAAATGCAAGTGATGAATCTGTTTAAGGATAATGAAATGTCACATTTCCACAAAATTTTCAAAAGGAGGAAAAAGGAAGTGTCATTGGATAGGTTCCTTGTTAAAGCACCACGAAAAGAAGGATTCCACTGAGCCAAGATAGCAGTGATTCCATTGACAGTGCAAATGTCAATTCATTCATCTATACAACAACCCTCTTCTAAGCTGTCTCCTTCGCACCAGCCACAAAGGTTTTCAAAGGTTAAGTGCAGGTTAATTCATTTTTCTCTACAAAGTATTTTGCATTTTATTATTTTGTACTATATTACAGCATTATAATCATTTTATATGAATATTTTTGGGTTGTGGAATGAATCTTCAGAACTACTTCTTATGAGGAAATTCCCATTGATATATATACAAGAGCTTTGAACTACAAGCATGTTTCTAGAACAAATTATGCTCACAAACCAAGGTTTTACTGTACTGTTAAATTACCATTTAAGGCTGACCTGAACAAGAAAAGTGGTAAGACACATGTTTTGGAAGGCCAAGTACCTGCTGCACTTGACCATAATGACAGAAATGAAAATAAAGACTGTGATGTGGGGTAGATTTTTTTAAATGCACTAAAGCACTTCAAGAAAAACAAGCTCCAGTCTAAACCTCAGCTCAAGTCACAGTCTAAGAACTTCCATGACAGGTTGAAAACAATCTCTTCTTTTTTGTAGCCACAGAGCTAATTTAGCTAAAAATCAACCACAAAATTTAATTATGAGAGTTGCTGAATTAAAGCAGTAGTTTAATCCAGTCTCACCAAGTTTCTCCTGTAAAAGTTAAGGCACAGATGAATAAACAATGAAATTCTTACATGTGAAAGGAGAACATATGTTTGGATACAGATGAAATTAACCAACTTGAACTTTCAAGTCTTCTGAATCTCTCTTACCAGTATTAGTTCGCTCTGTGTGAAAAGACTAACCTCTGACTGCTTAAAAATCCTAGGACAACCTTACATTGGGCAGATGCCTTGAAAAGAGATGCCTATCCTCCTCAAAAACCACCATAATCATGTGCCCATTAATTAGTCAAACCACAGCGACTTCAAGGAGGCAGGTAATATAATATGACCCAAAAGAATGGCAAAGCCTTATTGATAAACTAGCAGGACACCACTGACCATGTATGAGAATGGGTTCTAGAAGTATTAAGCCAAGAAAAGTAGATTGTAACACTATATCAGTCTAATATATTTATACATTTACTAAACTATTTTTGTAACAGAAT
Organism: Cuniculus paca; assembly: GCA_004365215.1. Taxonomy (NCBI): domain Eukaryota; kingdom Metazoa; phylum Chordata; class Mammalia; order Rodentia; family Cuniculidae; genus Cuniculus; species Cuniculus paca. Next base: position 15,257 of record RJWT010009238.1, read on the forward strand.
TTTCCTAGAATAAGAGGAGGGATCTAAAGGCCTAGAGATATAAGAATGTTGGACTGAATTTATACACCAACCTCCCACTTTTATTCCACAAGAGAGCTGATAAGACACACCCTTTGCTAAGGCATTGAAAAAGGTATTAACTTAAGAGACCATCTATAATCTTCTCAAAGTTCTGCAGTCACTCTCCTGACTGGGAGAATGCAATGGCTGAGATGGGCTTCCTGATTTCAATGGAAAGATGATACTTCCTAGAGTAGCAGAAACTGAAGCAGCCACACTTAACCAGCAGAGACTGCGTAGCCTATCAACTGCAGAATGCATCCATGACAGTGGAGATAAAATGACATGCTCTGTCAATTCATTCAGATTCTTTCCCCTCCCTACAAGTACTTGTAAAATGGACCCAAGGAAAAAATGGCCATGGTAACAGGAACAGAGGCTTTGAGTGAGTTCAAAAACAAAAATTAGTCCTTGCCAAAGTGGATCTAGCTGAGCTATTATTGCTACACGTCAAATCTGCCAGCCCCAAGCCCAAAACTGTGCTCCCAATATGCCATGGGGGGGGGGCCCCACCGGCAGACTGATTTTATCAGGTCTTCTTCCATAACGGATTCCCTTACAATATTCGGGATATGAATTTGCCCCTAACACTTCTGCCTATACACCATTCATAAAAACAATGTACTACCCACCATCGTATCATTCTACACAGCATTGTATCTATCAAGATGCTCATTTCACAGCAAAAGAACACAATATGCTCATGCCTGTACAATTAAGTGGCTTTACCACATACACTACATGCCTATGTTTCCAGTGAATATAGTGAGGACAAACATTTTTAGAGCTTTCAATGATACAAACAGCCTGTTGCAGTACATGTGTCATAGGTTTGCCACCTCTGAATCAGAAGAAAAGACTGCCATCTGGCTATTTTGTACTCCTTATATCACAGAAACTACGAGGCAAAAAAAAAAAAAAAAAAAAACCACCCTATCTCTGTTGGCTGGAAAAAGTGATCCAACTACCAAGAAAAAGGCTGCTGTTAAATAATGGATGCCAAGTAGGTGGAACCCAGGAGACCCTCCAGAATATGTCTTAGTTCCTCCATGCTCAGTACTAAGAGTTAGTTTAAAATACATATATAAAAACACAAAACAGGCAGACTCTTCGGGGAAGAAGGTGTGTGGGTAAAAAAGCCAGAGAAGCTGAGATTTCAGCTGACACTGAGAGAAGGAACAGGAGGTAGTCAATGAAGAAAGCACATGTACCATCGACGACTTCATGACCAGTTACAGAAACAAGGACTATATTTGCATATTTTCTATTTGCTTGGTATACATGTATGTTTATTTATGTAGTCACCCCTCAGTATGCACAAGGGATTTGTTCCAGAACCCCTACCCTGCCACTGTGGATACTAAAATCCATAAATATGCCAGTCCCTTTTGCAAACCACATAGTATTTGTATATAACCTCCAAAAAAACCCTCATGTATACTTTAAGTCACCTCTAGATTATTTTCAATCCCTAATGCAACATAAATGCTATGTAAATAACTGTTAGAGTATATTAGTTAGGGAATAATGACCAAAAAAAACCTCTATACATCTTATTTTTGTCTAAATATTTTTGATCTATAATTGACACAATCCATGGATGTACAGCCCACAGTGCAGAGGGTTGATTGTATACAGGCAGATGCTGCATATGTGAATTCACCCACTCACTAAAATTCATGTGCACCTGCAGCACTTTCACAGCCACTTGGAAACAAGTACAAGCACAGAGCAACCAAAACCTCGAGTTACCTGAAGCACACATTCTCAGCTAAGTCTAAGGAGACAACACTGCCTTCTTGCTTCAGCTTTTCTATTATAAATAAGTACATTTCATGTCATGTTTTGTGCTTTTTAAGTGATTTTGTCACTTAAAATGACTCCCAACCATAGCACTGAAGTGCAGCCTGCTTTTCACAATTTGTCTGTCTCTCCTTAGAGCCTCAATCCCCTAATGCTGATCGAAAGTAACTTTGAGAAAAGAAACTCTCAGTTTTTCTTTCTCCTCCCACCCACCCAGTACTGGGGATTGAATCCAAGGCCTCACTCATCCTATGCAAGCATTCTTCCACTGAATGCTTTTTCCATACATCCCTCTTCTGATAATTTGTTTCTTTAAATCACTTCATTCGGTACTTTGCACATAGTGGGTACTCAAGATTTGTTGAGTGAATATTAACTACCTGCCTTCTTAAATATAATTCTTCAAAATAATATAAGATATAAAATAACAATTAGCAAATCAAACTGATCAACCCATGATTCATAATGACAGCACTATCTGGAAAAAAAAGTATAGATTCTTGGCTGTTTTACAAGGTCAAATCCATTTTGAACCACAGATAATTTTTATCCTTTTGCTACATACGCTAATAGCATTATTTCCCAAGACAAGAGGCAACCAAGTATCATGCTGTTTCCTAATCAGCATCACACAAGTTTCTGCTTAGATAAGTATCAATCATAGCTCAACCAAGGAAACAGAAAAGTAAGAAAAAGTAAGAACAGGTAACCATGCCATTCATTCAAGTTAGTTCTAGCATAATACATCCTGACAGCCAGAAAACAATGTTATGAAACTTACAGGTAAGTCATTAAAAGTATAATGGATGAAAGTCACAAAACCAGAAGAACAAAACTACAGAAGGCAGGACTGACAACTGACAATACTGTACTGAACTTCAAGCCAGGCAGAACCAAATCAGAATGTTATAATATAAGGAATGAGGAAAATCCTAAAATTATGCTATAAAACAATATAGGTTCAGGGCCAAGAATCAAGCAAGGTGAGGAAGAGTCTGGAAAAAGTCTCATGGCAGAAACACAGAAGACAGCCTTGTTTGTTTTGCTATCTTCTGGCCACCATGAACTGCTCTCCTCTGCAAAGCCACCCTGCCTTGGAGCCAGCCAATAATGAGCTAAACAAACCTTTCCTTCCTTAACTTGTGGGTGTTGGGTATTTTGTCCCAGCAATGAGAAAAGTAATTAACACAGAATTTGGTATCAGAGAAGTGGGGTCCTGGCTGTGACTGTACCTGACCATGTGGTTTAGGCATCTTTGGAGCTGGTCTGTGGGAAGAGTTTGGAAAAGCTTAGAGATGCTGGTTGAAAAAAAGCAAAACTAGAACATCTTAGGCTGTACTTGATGGGAAACTGTCATCAGAGCTCAGAAGACCAGAATGGTGATAGAAGTCCTGCTGTTAAAGACCTGGCTTGGGAGGTTTCTGCTGAGAAGAAGGACTGCATTGGCTGTTTGACTCCAGACAATGTGTGTGATGCCTTCCATTTGCTCATGAAAATTTGTTGCATTTTGCTTATGCCCAGAGACTTTGCCTGAGACTTAGATTAAGAATGCAGGACTAATTAATCTTCCAGAATAAATTTCAAAGCAGTCTAATGGTGAGGCAGTGGCATGGCTACTGTTGGGGGCTTTTAGTAAAATTTATGTTGAGAATCAAGAGCAAACAGCCCGGCAGAGTGATTTAAAATGTTTTGAGTTTGGCTAGAAAGGAAGCTCCAGTAAAGTTGTGAACTTCAAAGACAGAGAACAGGAGATTCTGATGGCTGAGAAGGAACAGGCAAATACAGAAGATGGCCTGAGGGCATCACAAGAAAGAGCAGGACTCCAACCTTTGCACCTTCAAGATTGCACAAGTGATTTTGTTTTGAGAAGAGCGTACCAGAGCAACATGCTCCAGATTAGCGGCCGCCTAGGGAAGCTGTTCCTCAGGATTGGGTTCATAGGCACTCAGAGCCCTACAGCCAAGAGAGAAGGAAGCCTGGTTACTGCTCTGGGGGCAGCAGACCTTGGTGTCATCCACATGTTGGTTTTAGATGCATGCAGAATGCAAGAGTTGTAGGGTCAGTAAGGCTTCTACTCAGATATCAGAAAAAGGCCTGGGAGGCCAGGCAGTGTGACCCTGAGAGGGCAGTGTATGAAACTGAGTGTGAAGCCAAAGTTGCAGTGGAGACCACAGAAGTTTGGAGAAGTCAAGAATGTGGATCATTTGAGAAAAACTGCAAAGTGGGAGCAGAACTGGCCAAAGAAGCCATGGAAGCTACAACCACTGCCAGCGCCATAGGGATGGAGCCACCCACACCCTTTGGAGGTCACAACTTGCCACAGGTTTCTGGGGATGCTAGAAGTAGAACTGTGGGATTTAATGTTTACCCTGCTGGATTTTGGTCTTGCTTTGTTCCCATTCCTTGCTATTCTATCCCCATTTGTAATTTTTGTGATGGAAAACTGCAATTTTGCAGTTTTGAAGGTCCAAAGGTTGGAGTCCTGCTCTTTCTTGTGATGCCCTCAGGCCATCTTCTGTATTTGTCTGCTCCTTCTCAGCCATCAAGATTTCCTGTGCTCTATCTTTGCAATCCACAACTTTACTGGAGCTTCCTTTCTGACCAAACCCATTTATAATTTTTGTAATGTTTTGTGCCATTGAATGTTGGAAATGTTTAACCTTCTTTTCATTTATACAGGGGCTTGCAACTAAGAGTTTGCCTTAAATCTCAGAGAGAACTTGGAACTTGAACTTTTCAGCAATGCTGAAACTGTTAGGCAACTCTCAGAGGTGCACTAAATGCCTTTTGCATAAAGCAATGTGCATAAGTCTTTGGGGGCCAGGGGCAGAATATTATGGCCTGTATTTAGATGTTCCCCCAAATCCTCATGCATTCATAGGTGTGGCTTTTTCAGAGGTGGCTGGATCTAGAGTGTGTCATGCTGGAATTGATTCACAGTGCAATGCTAGGCACTAGGACTAAGGGTGTAAGTGCTATCTACCTTGAGTAGCCTCGACAAGATAAAAGGGGCAGAAAGATGCTGTGAAGGTCCCTTGTTTGTTTTGCTACTTTGTGGACACCATGAACTGTTCTCTGGGAAGCCACCTTGCCTTGGAGCTAGCTGATTATGGACTGAAACCTCTACAAACTGTGAGCTAAATAAACCTTTCCTCTCTTTAAAAAAAAAAAGAAAGAAAGAAAGAAAAAGAAACAGAAGGCAAGTGGAATCTAGCCACAGTAAAAAGGGAGGAAATTCTGTATCTTAGCAACTCCACAGTTAAGCAAAGACCAATGAAAAAAGTTGCAAAAAAAAAAAAATCTGGAGGCCTTAGACCTTGTAAGCATCTCTCTTTAATCACACTGACTTAAAAAGCAGTTTAGTCTACATAACCAATTTAAAAGAAAGGGCTAAGGAGTTACATACTACATTAGAATGATGTCTGCACCAAAATCTACCTAAATGAATGAGAAAAATAAAGTCTATTATAACATGTTTTAGTCCATTCAGAATACAACAAAATCTCTTACAGTGGATCACTTACGAACAACAGGAATTTATTGCTCACAGTTCTTCAGGCTGGGAAATTCAAGACAAAGGCACCAGAAAATTCATTCACTGTCTAGTGAAAAACAGTTCTCTGCTTTACAGATGGCATCTTGTTGCCATCATAATTTAATCACTTCCCAGAGGCCCTGCCCCTTAAAATTGTTCCATTAGGTATTAGGCTCTAATAAATAAATTTGGGAGAAATATCAACATTCAACATGTACCACCAGGTTTGCTCAATTTCAATGGACATTATCTGTCTTTGCTTCAGTTAGCTATGAAAGTATAAACACTATGATAGGATTTCTTGCTCAAAGAATTTCAACTCAGAAAATTCATGCAAAAAAAAACCAAACTCAGAATAAATTTTACCCATACATTTAAAAAAATACTCATTGCAATCTACTTCATTTAAACATGTTTGGGGTACAGAAGCAAGAGTCCCTTCCATGAAGCTTACGTTCTAAGGGAAATAAACAGATAAGAAAACTAAATGAGATGACTTTATAAAGAAAATTCAAGCAGTAAAGAGACAATATTACAGGAGAGAGTGCTTTTTACATAGCACATCGAGAAGTCCTCTGTGAAACATGAACATTCAATTGGTGATCTTAGAGAGTAGCTTTCCAGAGTACGGCAATAGCAAAAATAAAGACCTTTTATCAGAAATGAATTTGAAGTTTAGAAGTAAAAGAAATTAATGCAAGGTGAGCCCAGTAGCACATGCATCCAATCGGGGTAGCACTGTGGGCGGCTGAGGCAGAAGGATCATAAGCTCAAGGTCAGCTCAGTTCCACGGCAACTCAGCAAGACACTGTCTCAAAATAAAAAATAAAAAAGGTCTGGGGGGATAGTTCAGTATGAAGGCCCTAGTTTCCATCCCCAGTCCTGGAAGGTGGGGCAACAAAAGTTGATGCAATGGAAATCTTCTGACATAGAGTAAGATTAAAATGAAAAGAGTTTGGAGAAAAGTTAGGCATGGAGGCTCACGCCTATAATCCCACCACTTGGGAGGCTGAGACAAGAGAAATTCTGTGAGTTCAAGGCCAGCATAGGCTTCATGTTAAACTCAAGGCCAGTCTGAAGTACATAGCAAGATCCTGTCTACAAACATTTTTTTAAAATAAAGTTTGGAGAAGTAAAGAGTCAGACATGTAATGCTTTACAGTCACTAATAAAATAATATGTTGGGGAAACAACAGAAGAAAAACATAGACAGATAGTGACACAGGACAGAACTTGCTGTGATCTGAAAATCACCAAAATTCACATGGTGAAACTTAATTTACTGTGGTGCTATTAAGAGGTTTCAGAAGTGATTAAATTATGAGAGCCATGCCTTCATGAATGTATTAGCACCTCATAAAATGGACAGCAAAAGCAGGGTGTGCTGGCACATGCCTCTAATCCCAGCACTCCCCAAGGCTGAAGCAGGAGGATCACTGAGTTCAAGGCCAGCCTGGGCTACATAGTGAGTTCAAAGCCAGCTTGAACAGCACAGTGAGACTCTGTCTCAAAAAAAAAAAAAAAAAAGAAGAAGAAGAAAAAGAAAAAATGGATGGGGGAACAAACTGAGCCTCTCTGCTCTTCTACCTTCTGCTATGTAAGGTCCCTCTGCCACATGAGTATACAGTAGTATGGCCCACAACAGATGAGTGACCTTGGGCTTCCCAGTCAAGAAAACAATAACTGATAGTCAAATATACCATGGTTCAAGCCAGGTAGGCCCAGACCAAGTAGCAAGCTCAGAAGTGGTTAATCTAAAGATGAAATAAATTTTTATTATTTATAAATTACTCAGTCTAAAGTATTTTGTTACAGCAGCTCAAACAACTATAGAAGAAACATTTTCAGGTGAGAGAAAATGCAATCTAGAACATAAGAGATAAGATTTAACCTGGAATAGACATAGATGGTTTAATATGAGAAAAGATAAGATGTAGATAAGCTAGTGAACTGTTGGTAGGAAGGACAGGAAGTTGTCTGCAATGGATTTCATTTTCTCAATAAAGACAAGGTCTAAAAGAAAGAGGCAAATGGAGTTTAAATTGGAGGTGTATGGAAAAGGGTTTAAAATACTGATTTCCAAGAACAAACATACTAGGGAATTATAAGAACGTTAGCAATAGTCAGTGTGTATTTGTGATTGAAATTGTGTACTTAAAATGAGACTAACAATGAAATTATTTTTCTCCATCTGTGTTCAGTTCTGAGGTACAACAAGCAAGTTGGCCAGGTTGGATTTAATCTGTTTTGTGATTTGCCACGTGAATGAAGCAAAAGAATATAGGAGCCAGGAAATTAAAAACTGTAATACAGTATCTACAATGATAAATCACTAAATCCAAACTAAGAAAATTGATGCAGAGAACTCTGATGCTTTAAAATGCACATCGGAAATCTCCAATTTGTAAACTCCTAATGTAAAACCCTTGTACTACACATACCTCACCAAAGCACAATAGTGCTTTGTTGATTGATGACTCTTCTGTATCCCAGAACTTCAAATGACACAAACATATCATATCACTTTTTTAAAAGTCAGTTTCTAATGATATGTTAAGAAAAATAAATTTATGGTAAAATATTTGCGTTCTAAAGAGCAGATGACTGAGTTCCCATGTTATTTCCATGTAAACAAAGAATACTGATTAATCACAGAAAGACAATGGAAATCAAAACTTAATCACAATTAATTAATTTCGCATGGGAAAATAAAACCTATTTACTACAGAGTACCTCATCTAAGAACAACTCCTGTCCCATAGAATAAAAACTACTGCATTTCCAGGTACTCAGAAAATGGTAGATCCAGATGAATCGGACATCTACTCTACTGCTAACTACAGCCTATGTTGTAAAGAATTTAAAATAACTAAGAGTTATCTGACCATCTGCTCTGAAACTTAGTTCATCTGCCTTGCTTAAAATCATTTTTAATATGTTACTCTTCTTATATTTAACAAATGTCAAGAAAATCCTTGAGAAGACAAAACATACTTTTAGTAAGTTAGGTTCAAATAAAAATTTTGTGCACAGAGATTTTCAAATATTCTTTTTCATGTCCAAAATATTAGGTTTAATTAGTTCCATTTAGTGAAATAAAGAAAAAAATGGGCCCAGACAACATGTTAAGAAAGAAGAGAGATTAAACTTTGATAACAGAAAACAAGGTTTGGTTTTCAGTCTGTTACCCAAGTCGCTAAGTAGAACAAGCCATTAGCAAAGAAGTCAAATAATTTCCTTATCTGTGATACGAGAATAAAATAGATAGTACTAAAGATTTCTTTCTAGTGCCAAAATTCTATTTCTAATCTAGTGTTTTGTATTTCTTTCAAACGTCTCTGAGAATACGGAGTCAGTCTTTGAATTCATGATTCATGTCTTCTAGATTACAATTAACAAAAAAAAAAATACAAATGTTTTTAAGTCAGAAAAAACTAGGCCATCTAAGCTAATTACCACTACATTCTCATACCAGGCAACTGTTTCCCACTCAAACTTCTCACACCTTTCTCCTTTATTTCTTCCCTCCCAGCTTGCCAGAGGCACCTTCTGAAAACTGTAAGGTTCATGATCCCAAACGGAACTTACTTGGGAAAACAGAATCTAGGAGTGCGCTACTCACATCAGAACTTTTCTTGTCTTTATACCCCCGTCACCAATTCCAGGATCTTTACATAGTAACTCCTAATTTGACTCCTCTATATAATGTATTACACCAGTGATTCTCAAAGCGTTGGCCACCTGGAATCTTTCTAAAAAAAGAAAAAATTTTGGTCCCATCAAGACCTACTGAATCAGAAACTCCAAAAGGGTGCTCAAAACCCTGTGCTTTTAAAAACTCTATGAGATTTCAGAGTGCACTCAAGTTTGAGAGCCACTGTACAAATTATCTTGTCAGTGACTGCTAGTGGCTAACCAAAAAAAAAAGTGAATTTTCCCACTATATAGAAATGCTTGAACCCACAAGATACTGCCAACTATTTAACTACTATCTCCAGCCTGCACACAAGATGAACTTTAATTATGTTCCTGAAGCTACAGCTCCGCCATCTGTAAAGCAGGAACAATACCACATAGCTTGTAAATAAGAGATGGCTTACAGAAAGACTCCTTTGCTTTCTACCCCATCGCCTATACCAAGTTCTATTTCACACTGGCAATGGCCACAAATAAGAGAGAAGGGAACACTCGGGCCCTCTGAGAAATTTCAGAGGCTTGCTGCACAGAAAAGCTCTCTAATGTAGTTTTTTAAGAAAAATATCATCTTAGAGAAATGAAATGTTAACTGTTTATAGAATCATTTTTAAAAAATTCTAAAAAGATGGTCAACAAACTAGTGGAAGCCGAGCGTGGTGGCACTCACCTGTAATCCCAGCACTTAGGAGGCTGAGACAGGAGAATCTTTGCAAGTTAGAGACCAGCTTGGGCTACAAAGTGAGCTTAAGGCCAGCCTGAACGGCATAGTGAGACCCTGTCTCAAAAACAAAACAAAACAAAACAAAACAAGATAAACTAGTGAAAAGGCAAATGATACAAAAATGTGCACCTCCATAACTTTAAAAATTAAAAAAATTGACATTAGAGTATAAGCAACTGTCTCATAAGTATCAAAAATAAATCACTAAGAATTGGATATAAATAACATAGGAGAGATCTGGAATACAGTAAAAATACATTAACTGT
>RJWT010009239.1:0-25327 GCA_004365215.1 Cuniculus paca
CCAAGACAATGTGACATGAGCTACCCACTATCTTGTATATAGTTAACAGAATTTTTAAGTCTTTGCATGAAAGATTCAATATGAATTAATTTTTAAAGTACCTTTTAAAAAATCAAATTGGTTTCCCAGAAAAAAGGAGGGGGAGAGAGAGAAAAAGAGAGAGAGAGAGAGAGAGTCAGTTGAGTAAATTGCATCTGACAGAGCATATCCTTGGAAAAGAAAATTTCTACTACCTCCTAAAAAATGTCAACACACCCACGAAACCCTTCATCAACGCATATGGTATTTAATACTTACCTGTTACAGAACAGCCAAAGCTTTTACCTTTTCATGAACTGTGAGTCATTTTCCTGTCCTAGAGAAGGTTTTCTGATCTTCATAAATATGATCATACTCCCTAAATTTTACCAGGTGGTTTCCTCAAATATTAATAATACTTCTCAAGTTTATCATTTATTTTCCATATTCAAGCACACTATTTGCTGACTGCCATTGAAGAGAGATTCCATATATAGAAATATTACTGATAACCAAAGCTTAGCTACTTCAAATCCCAAAACATCATTCATCCATCCATTAATTCATTCATTCTTCATTCATCTGAAACCATTGCTGGACTAGGAAAATAAGCTATGTACTGGGCCTTGAGAAGACAATGACAAATTAAGCTAAATTTAGCCTCAAACACATTTTGCATTCTAATAAACATTGAGTAGAAGTTGTCCTAAAATTTATCCCACTCATTTTAAAAGTAGAGTCTTCTTATATATAAAGAAAATATTAGAACTTCAAATTTAATTTTGCGTATGTTTTATGATGTCAACAATATATTTGTTTAGTAGCATATGTATAAGTTACAAGTAAATAAAAATACACACCTGTCAGTTGTACCTCCCCTAAATTTTTGTGGATAGGTGAGACAATTAAGAAAGGGTAAAGATGCTGGCTGAAACCACTCTGCTGGGCTTCAGGTTATAGTGAAAGTGTCAGTCTCTCATCCCCATGAAAACTTCCATGACTATTCAACAACTCCCTGGGAGTTCAACAGAAAATTAGAATACCGTTTTAGCAGGTTGACTGTCAGGGAACTGAGAGGTGACCGACTTACAGCTTTTGTGCTACAGGAGACTCAAGACCCAGAGCAATGAATGATCGCTTATACCAGATTTCCCAGCTTGGTGAATGGGTTAGCAGTTTTTGAAATCATGATTCTAGGTTGACACCATAATGGTGAAAATGCAGAATCCTGTGCTGAGGCTTTTGGGGTCAGAATCTCCAGTTTTATTAAAACTAACTAGCTCCCCAGGTGATTCCTAAGCTTTAAAGTGTTGCAGAATTCTGGTGCTTTGAAAGATGGAGGCTTGTCTCAGTGTCCTCTCCGTCACACACAGGGCTTTCAGAACAGGAACTATCGTGTTCAGAGAGACAACGATGCCTTCAGGGCTCTCCAGATGTGCTCTGCTGTTAGACCCATTATAAATACCTGTGGACTGCTGATTTTTCTAATTCTGGGACCATTTCTAGGGGTTTGCTTTTTATCTTTTCCTTTGATGTTAGGCTACTTGCCATCATTTCTTACTACTTTCAGTGTGATCACTACAAATCTCCTTCATTGTCCCCCTGCAATTTGATGCTTTTAATTCATTGTGGGCCAAGAGACTAAATAAATGGGCTTGTTAGGAGTGTGTGTTAATTAAGAGTCAACTAGACATAGTTAAAGTGCATTGCTTTCTGACTGGTGTTTCCGCTGCTTCAAGCCTGTTTTGCTTCCTTCCTGCTTCTGAAGCTGAATTCCAGAAGGCTGAGGTTCAGGGACGTCTGACCTCTGGTTAAGTGGGGCACGAGGATATTTACTTTCTTGTCACATTTCACTGCTGTCAAATCTCAGAGAGTCTGGTTGGCCCCCAGAGGAGCCAGTGTGCTTAATGGTTCAGGACACCTGGGTCTGATCTGGTCCTCCTCCACTTCCATAGGCTCGAAGTGATTTACAAGGAAAACAGAATTGGGGACAGGGTCCAGGAAGCAGGAAGAAAGGAACACTCCCCAGTATGGACCATGAAGTAGAAATTGGTTCCGCTTTGTGATGCACTAATTTCCAAGTTACAGAAGGGTTTAGGTCTGTCCCCCTCAAATAACTATTGGAGAATCCCAGCCATGACACCCACAAAGATGCCTCTGTCTGTGGGGAGCTATACTTGGGGGAGACTCTCTAACCTAGAAGGCAGAATATAACATTAAACTTTACTGCATGTGCCAATACTGTCTTAAAAAAAAAACCTTAAGTATACAATAATATCCTTTGTCACCTGGCTTCGACTGTGATTGTTAAATGACATTAAGATAATCATGAAGATCATAAAATTTTAATCTTCATCTTGAAACAGGAAATGAAAATTTACCATCCTCACAATGCCCCATGATCCTTTACCCTTTCTTTATTTTGTATAAACGTACAATGTTTTGAACAGAGACAGCTTTCTGTCTTTCCAAAGTTATAAAATGACAAAAAATAAAAGCTAACAGGAGCACAAAGACAATGTTATTTTCTTTCAGGAGGTACTGTACTGCTTGTGAGCAAATATCTTGCTTTGCCCAGAAAAAAAAGCGATGTTTTTAGCTAATATCCAGGACAGGACATTCATGACTAAAAGGTGAAGTGTGTTTATTTTAAAAAAGAAAAAGGAATTTTAAGAAGAGGCAAAAAAGCAAAAGGTACTTGCAAGCAGTAAGAGATCATACCTATCTATTTTCAATGCTTAATTACAAATCTGCTCCAACTAATTTCCTTACTGCGCCCACAGCTGCTATTCTTTTGTCACCAGTTTATTATTCTTTGAAAATCTGAAAGGCATCAAGGCTCACCCTGAAAGGCATCAGAAGCAGAACTGAGGTCCCAGATGCCTCATTACTGGTCTTGTTTGCAAGCCTGTTTGGTTGTTTATGTCTTGCATTCAAATCATTTATTTTGTGCAAGACCTCTTTTGCTTTGAAGATGATTTGAGAACACCGGACTGCTTTTATCACTGAACTATTTGCCTTTCTGGGTATCAGAAACATCATGGTTTAATCAAGATTGCAATTTCCCAATAATCTCTGAGCACAGACCTTGTTTAGTAAATATCAAAAAGTTTTGAGTTCCAAAGAATCTTTCACAATGACCCAGGGTCTAACTGTCTTTGTTGGAAAGTAAAAAACATTGCTCATACACAATCTTAATGATTTTGGAAGATTTTCATCTGTAAGTCTTGATGTCTTACAGGATGATTTGGAACTTTAAAGGCTTTGCTGTCTCAGCCAAAGAATGGCAGCTAAGTCTTGTCAAGGTACTTGGTGGGTGGGGTGGTATGGCAGCAATAAAATAATTATATGTCCAGCAGAGCTATGGTGTGAAGCTTAAATGTTTGTTTTCAGGACCAAAGAGGCCTGGTTCAAATCCTGGCTTGCTCATGTTACCTTAACCTCTGAAGACTCAGTGCTCCCAAAAGTACAGAAATAAGTAGTGTCTGCTAGAACTATAATGAAAAGTATATCAACTTACAGTTTGGAAGTGGGCAAGAAGGTCAGGCATGCAGTCAATTTGAGAAATGAGAGTTGTTATTATTATTATTATTATTATTATTGTGTCTTGAAAGAAAAAATGGCTAATTATTTGGCTATGTGTTTGGTTTTTTTTTTCCCCCTGTTAATAATAGTGTGCTGTAGGAAACAAAGAAAGCTGATCTCAGGTGAACATTGTTGTATTAACTGCTATAGGTAGGGTGATCATATAATCTGTGGTCCAAACCAGAATACTTTGAGGATGAAAATGTGCACTATTAGTCATTATTTTGGGTCATTTCATAGCCTTAGATATTTTCTGGTTCAGTGCTCCAGTTATACAGAGGAGGAAAATGAAGTCCAGAGCAGTGAAGTAACCTACCCAAGGGCAAACAGCTAAATGAAAGCCAAGATCTGGAAATCGAATCTTTTAAATAAACTACAGTGACCAGTCCACACTATTGTTCTGATTTTAAATATTTTTAACAAAGCTGTTTCTCTGAAAGGATTCCAAGGTTTTACTCCATTTTATACCAGAACAGATGACAGTCTACAAAACCATCTTCCGAAAAGGTTTATCTTTTTTCTAACCTAAATCTCTCATGCTGTTATTTAAAGCATTTTTATTTATTCAGTGTGGTTTGAGAGAGAAAAAGAGCAAGGTTTCCCTCCCTTCCATGAAGAAAGTTCTTTTAATTGGGTCACTTTTAATCACTCCTTGTTCCATTTGCCTTTGAGAACCAGAAGTTACATTAGTTCTTAAGCATGATGCCCTTTTTTTTCGGAGGATTTCCCAAAAACGTTTCACTAGCACCCACTTGAGCCTCAGCCCCCTAAAATGGCACTTATGATTATGCATCTTGGGTCCCTGTTAAGTGCAGGACATATAAGAAACTGTCATGAGTAGATCTCTAAAGCTCCAATGGTAGGTGATTTTATTGCATTATTTAAACAAAGCAAATACTCTAGATACAGAATCTGACTTTAAAGAGACAAGAGAGCCAGATGATCAGCAGTCACTGTCTGGCCTTCCTAACCACATCACCAGCTTCTCTCTTTAAAGAAGACCACATTTTATAACAATGCTCCCATGCAAATACAAATGCAAATATATGTAAATTGTTTATTTAGATTCTGGCTTTTGTACATCAATCTCCAAGCTCCACCCACTTCTGTTTGGTCTTGAATGAGATAATGTGGTTATTCTAGTCATATCTCTTCAGGTTTTATGGTCTGGTGTGCCCATAAAGATGACAGGTGGAGCACTGAACAGGCAGAAGCCTTTGCTGTTCTTCAGTCCATTTTGTGTGGAAGTAGAGAATGCACGGGGGCAAGTGCTCCAGGATTGGTCACATGCTGTACCCGCTCTGCATGTGTGGTTCAGAGATGAGCAAGGCTCTAAGCCAAGCAGCCACGAAGCTTCCGCTGTTGGGCAGATATCCTCAGGACTCTCAGAACACAGCCAACATACCACCACAGAGCGTTTGCTATGCACATTGATTTTTCACTAAGGGTTAAAATATGTGGATGTCTTTCTACATCTCTGATTGAAAGCCTATTTTTAAAGAAGAGGCTATGACATGCAGATGGAAAATTGTGTTTCCTCAGAACCTGCTTAAGAATGAGTGAGAACAGAAAAAAAAAGAATGAGTAAGAGCTCAGCATGTGGAGAAGTTAGCAGCTTAACAGTATCATTTAAGGAGGTAATACGAGTTGTGACTAAGAGCACGGATTGCTCTCAGATTTAAATTCAAGCTTTGTCTTTATCACCATGTAACCTAGTCCAAGTTACTCGCCCTGTCTGCCTCAGTTTGCTCATCTGTAGATTAGGAATAATTAGGGTATGTGCCTCACAGAATTGCTATGCCAGTTAAATACAATGAGGCATGGAAGTCACTTAGCACAGTGATAGGAAAAACAAAAGAAACTTTAGCAAAAATTTCATTTTTACGTACTGTAATTTTTCTTACCCTGCAAAAAACCAAAGGTATTTGATTACTATATCTATTTACATATACCTACATACACACATTTGCATATATTTAATTTTGTAAAATATAACACAAAGATCAAACAGCAAAGAAATTCAGGCTGTTGCCAGGAAGGAGTTTGAGGGCAGGGATTTGAGGAACTGAGCAGCAGGCATTCCCGGAGACAGACAAATGATGCAGTAGACATGTAATTCCGCAGAACTGAACAAGAGCAAAGGAACAGTGAGAGGGACCGATGCACTAAAAAATGCCAAGGGGTAAGGATCATGTGGACTTAACCTCCAGGCCATCCTCTATCAGAGGTGGTGAACCTGTCACATGGGTGTTATTTTTCATTTAAGACAAAAGATGTTAATGTATGAGTTGTTTTTTCTAAACTAAAACCTCAGTATTTACATTTAATTGCTGTGTTGGCACTTTGTGACAAATGGGTTTTGAGTTGCAATTCCGGCACACTTCTCTAAAATGTTCACCATCACTGCATCTAGTTCAACACACAGCCTTATTTCTAAAGCAAGATCCGATAGCACATCTCCTGAAGGAATGCCTGTGGGCTTCTCAGGGACCTCAGACTCCAGAGTCAAGGGCTAGGTCAGGGAGATGTCTCTTCCCGGGACTGGCAGGTGTCCCTCCACGGTGACATCAGGAAGCGAGATGATTGGTCTATTCATCAAACGTTGCCACAGCGAAACTGAGCTCTATGTGCTCCAGTGCATCTGGTTTCCAACCGCAGAGCTGGAAAGAAGAGCCAGCCCTTCCTGGCTCCGGGACTGCTGCACACCATCGCCCTTCACAGCAGAGGAGGCTGGGCAGGCTCAGGTTTCAGGGCCAGCACGGAGGCCCTCCAGGTACATTCCAACTGATCCATTTCATGTGAAATCTTCCAGCTTGACCAAGAGTCACTGACCTCAAGAGCAGCCATTTAACCTCTATTACTTGGTTTATATTGGTAATATTTACATTGGGAACTTGATTAAAGCTGACCTTTGGAGAAAACGGAATCCAATCTGTATTTGAAAACCCTCCGCCTTCTCCAGCCATGTCAAGCGTCATCTGTTTCACTTCTGCCCTAATTGGCCCACTGGCCTCCACTCTGCCTGCAGCCATCTCTCTCCTGGAGTCTCTGCAGTGCTTTCCATTTGGTTTTGCGCCTTTGTGCCTCAACAGAATATTTGAAAATCAACTAGGCTAGGAGCTCTGCCTGGTTGTGGTTTAAAACAGTTTGTAATAAGTAGATCCTATTCATCACAAGGTACAAAAAAATCACAGAATGTTCCCTGTCCTTTCTGCTGTGGGGGAACCTTTCCCAGTGTGCAGTGGTCCAGCTCCCACCTTTACAAGGACAGGGACAACTGAGCCCTCTGGGAAGGAAACCAGTGGTCACTGGTTCAGGCTAGAACTCCTCTTCCTACATGAAAATTTTATCTGTATTGTTTTTTAGATCCATAAGTCTGTAAAACTGAAGGGAAAGCTACTTGATGTATGTTTGCTGATGTACCTAGAAACTGCTCATTGAAAATGTGTCATTGGTTCAGACATGGGGAAGGAAGCCACTGCAAAGAGAACAGTACAAGCATGGCCAGCCTGGAAATACTAGTCCTATGGCCTTGGGGTTATGGCTCCCCCTGCAACTGTGTAATATGAGGCACAGGTAGTATGAAAGCCCTCTATCACGGGATAGTTTCTTTCTGCAGAGGTGTGTGTGGGGAGGGGATAATAAATCTCTCAAATATGGAGGGATTTTCCTATTTCAAGCATGCAGTTTCATGTTTTCCTCATTAGAAATCTGTGGAAATGGGATTACTGTTCCCATTTTTCAGATGACGTTGGAGACAGATAGGGTTATTTTTCTCTGGTCACACAAAGGATAGAACCAGGATGTGAGTCAAACTTGACGCCGGCACAGGCCTGGACCCCAGTATCCAGAGCCAGCCCAAAGTCGCCCCAGTTTACTACATTAAAAGAAATGAGCAAGAGGTTTTAGCATCAGTTCATTCACATTAAACATTACCTACTGAGGAAAAACCAACCAAAATCAAGCCTCCCTCAGCAGGGCACCCAAAGTGCTGTCCCACATAGTCCTGCTTTGTTGTCTCTTTGGAAACTGAGGTACAGACAGGGCCAGCCAGTGTGCTGTGAGACCAAGATGGTGCTCATGTGGAGGAAACCTTGGATGCCACTCCAACACACAACAGGAGAGAACATCAAATTATTGGGAATGATATGACATATTTAAATTTTTTTCAAAATAATGTTCTTTTTTTATTTTTAGGCAAGGAATCTCTTTCCCTTTATCCAAACAATCAGAAGATGTGGTTTTTTCAGAACTCAACCTTCTCTGTCTGTGAAGGTTATTATTGGCTTGGTTAAACAAAGTACTTGTTTATAATAGGTATAATAGATGATGGAGTAATTTTGAAATTACACAGTTGGTGTAATAAAACCAGTTAAAACCTTATTTAAAAAGTGTCACAGTTGGTCAAATGTATTAATGGCATATGGTTTAGTTTTCTCTTTTTTATCCCCCAGAACAATATGTGCATTCTCATTTCACAGAATGAGTAGAGGATTAACGGAGCAAGATAAACTTTCTGCTGGTTTTTCTTCTAGACAATCTACACTTTCATTAACTGACTCAACTTTTATTTACCCTTTCCATGTCTCATCTTCCCTATCTTGCCTTTCTCTTCCCCGTAGCACCCAATTACAGAATTCCTAAAATTCTGGCAATGTAAGAGATAAATATTTTATCATATAGAGCATTTTTTAGAAGAAAACATTAATGCAGAAATTATATACTACATAAACAAAATGCCCACACTGCCAGGCATAATTATTTTTTCTCCTGTTGATATTGCCAACTATTATAGTAAAGAAAAAATATGCCCCAAAACATATTTCAGCTGCATGTAGTCATCATACCAGCAAAGAACATAATTGCATTATTTGTCTTCGCTGAAATCTCTCACTCATAGCTATGCCTTTACCAAGATTTCCTATTAGAGAATTACTTGATTACTTCCAAAAGTTAATGCAGCGACTGAGGCTTCAAAGTCTAGGCTTGCCGACCTGCTCTACCTGGTCGGGTGGGTCATCTTGGAATTGTACCTGGACTTTGCCCAGTGCTGGGAGATGTCATCTCTAATCTACAGCCCTACCATGAATTTGTTTTTTGTCATAAATGAAGCATGGGGCTGTGCTTTAATTTTCCTCACTGCCCTCTGTCAAGTAATAACCATAAATATTGTCCTGAATCATTAAGTCACAACCTGAAATGTGATCCTGCCCAGCTCCCAATCAGACGGCCATCTGGAAGATGAAAGAAGTCTATTTGGGTTTCAGAATGATCCAGACTCTAATTTGTAGGAACAGTCTTAACAGGCTGTTTCAAAGACATTAACCAGCAACTTGTCTCGGGTTCTCAGGGAAGGCACATTGTCCGCAGTTGGAGGCATTTGCTTCAAGCAGAACCATGACCTGTAACTGTTGGAAAACAACCAGGCTCACTGGCTTTCAATCAACTGCCACATCTTCCATGGACACTAGGTTTCTACCCAAGGGCAAAAATATATGCATAGAGCAGATGCACGCATAATATATCTCCAAATATTCTCTATGTCATAAGGAAAGTAAACATTTCAAGAGAAGAAAACAAATTGCAGCTTCTACAAGCAAACAACAATGCGACATGATAGATATATAATTTTTCCTATCACCCTGAGGTTACTTTTGCAGAGAAAATAAATCATACTCTTATTTTGCTGTAGAAATAATTTTGTAAACAAAAAGAAAGTCATTATCTAAAGTCTGGACACATATGCTTAAATATGAGTGCACTTCTGTTTTTATTTTAGAAAGAAAAACAGAAAAAAGGATAGAAATAATACAGAATTTCAAAAGAAAAAAAAACAGTAAGAAATCAACACTAGTTAATAGATTCCATATTGTTGTCTTAGAAGTAATCGTTCAGGTTATAAGATCTGGGCATAAAAAATGATCAAACAATGACAGCACAGACTGTTCTTTTTGATGAACAGAGATTAGTAGTATAGTTATCTATCTTGCACATACATACATACCTACAGTTATATGTGTAAACCTACATACATATAATCTTTTCCTTTCTTCCATTTCTTCTTTCCCCATCCCAGTGGTTCCTTCCTTTTGAGCCCTTTCTTTCCCTTTCATTATTGCAATATCTATTATACATTTTGGATCTTATTGCTCTTTCAGGTTTTTATTATTATTTATTTTTTATACTAGGGAGACAATACGATATTTACAAATGTGAGTCTGATTTATTTCACTTATAGAGTGCACTTCTGATTAACAGGACTACTGGCCAAGCAGTTGATTTAAATATCTGTCCTCCTGATGAATAGAGGAGCAAGCAGTATCAAAGGAAGACGACTTTTTATGTCCACTTGACTTTGGATTAGAAAGTTAATTACAGAAAGAAAACAATGGAAGATCGTGATTCTTCTCCAAGCTGCAGATAGCATATTCCCTCTAAATTAAATATGTTGAATTTAACTTTTGAGCATCACACATACACATTAAAAATTAAGGTGTTTGCTTTTAAATAAATAGCACTTTAGGCAGTAAGTGTCAATGCTGATTTCAAACAGATCAGACTCAATGCTGGCAGTTGCAAAAGTGTTCATTTGTAACCTTGGGGAAAGATTTCACACCAACTTTCAGAAAACCCCTTTTTCTGCCTTAAAATGTGATTCAACAACTCTCACTCTCAGGAACTGAAAAGACTTATCAATTATTTATACACATAAATGACATAAAAAAGATAGACTAAAAGAAATTTGCATGCATTTCCTGCTCTTATTTGATCCTAGTTTGAACAAACCCATGTTTTTAAAACACGTCCATAATGCAAAATAATCATGGAAATCTGAACATGGGCAAAAATAAATCATATTAAAGAATTCTTGTTAGATGTTTTTGAGTCTTTTTTTAAAAAGATAATTACTTAAATGCTTGTGAGTGAGATGAAATGGTGCCTGAGATATGCGAAATATGGCAGAAAAATAGTACTGGGTAGAGATAGTAAATGAAATAAATAACAGTAGATGGATATAACAAGCCAAAGTATTAACAATCATTGAAGAGGAGTGATAGATACCTATAGTTCTACTTCCTACTTTTATCAAATGTTTGAAATTGTATTAAAAAAGATTTTCAACCTTACATTTGTATCAATTAAGAGCTTAGAGCTCTAAATTGGTGCTCAACCCCTGGGGATACTGCTCCTTACCTTCCCCTCAGCTTCACTCAGTCACCTGGAGACAGTTTGGTTGTCACAACTAGTGCAGTAGGTTGGTACTAACATCCAATGTGTACAGTCCACAGGTGTCACTAAACACCCTGCAGTGCATGGCATGACTCTACAACAAGGACTGATCCAGCCCCAGATGTCAATATTGCCTTGAGAAGCCACAGCTGTGCTGGGAGGTGGGCAGTTCTGGTACAAACTAGCACAAGCAAAGACTAAAGCAAAATAGACCCGCAGGGAAGAAGCAGGCACTTCAGCTTCAAGTCAGGGCTGCTGGAACAGGGAAGGCAGCTGTCTCCTCTCTGAACTGTCAATCTGGACGTCTCCACCACAGGACAATGTCACCAGTCCCAGGAGTGTTCTGGTCTTGGTGCTCTGAGAGACTCATGGGACTTGAGCCCTTGGGCCCAGGAGACTTACCAGGAGGACCAGGAAAACTGCCAACCCCATGACAGAGTTCCCAGATGAGCACAGGCTAAGGAGCAGCATGGTTGGTCCAGAATTAGACCAAAACCAGCAGGAGATGCCCCTATGCCCCACTCACACAGGACCCTGTGTCTGGCACCTCAGGCTGCTGTCAGGCTTAGAACGCTCATTAGTACAGGCAGAGAGGAAGCTGTGCCTGGGCAGAGGGGTAGAAGGGCAGACACTAGGACAAGAAAAGTGAAACCACCTCTTAGAAGGACTCAACCAGGCTACATATGGGAAAGGAAAGATTCCGGAGCAGGAGGCAGGTCTCCAGGCACTGCAGCCCCTGGCTGTGTACCTTCAGCAAGTCATGGAACTTTTGTGTACCAATTTCAGTGCCTCTGAGCAGAGGCCTAGAGTCTGCCAGACTTGGGTTCAAATCCTGGCTCTGACACTAACCAGTTCTGTCACCTTGAGAAAATCACTCTTTGAGCCTCATTCTTCTTTTCAACAGAACGATGAAAAATGTACCTTCCTCATCGGGGGGCTGTGGAGATTAAACAAGGGACTATTCATGGAGTCCTAGACCCAGAGCTCCACACATGGTGAACACTTAATCAATGATAGGTTCTATTGTCACCGCCATCTTCATATGGTCAATGCTGTGGGCTCTGCCTCCTTTCAGAACAGGGTTGTCTTGAGAACTCAGTGAGATGGTTTATGTGAGAAAGAACAACTTAGGCAACAAAGCACCATAAAGACACTATCCAGTCTTCTACGACAGATATGCTGCCTCTGTTCCTTTGTCTCGTTTCCTGGGCTCAAGGAAGTGCCACTGGGACATCTGCCGGGTTGGAGCATCTCAACTGCCTCATGGGAGCAATTATTGGAGTGAATAACTGCAGTTTCAGGAAGCGAGGGCTGGCTTTCTGTGCATAACTAACAGCAGACAAGAATCATCTGCTCACACAAGGGCTTGGTGTTCAGACCCCCGGACTCCTTGGATTAGAGCCATGGCTTTCTCATTCTTATATTCCTTATCTACAGCCTTCTCTCGGTTCCACCCCAGTCCCTTCCTCAGCTTGCTATCTTAAACAGAGCCTTTCTTGATACATATTTGTTGGGTGAGTGGTTTTTAAAAATATTTTAACAGATTGTCCAGGCATCCCAGACAGCCTGGCTCAGTGTTGTGTGTGTCTAACCTTCCCCTGACCCTGGCAGGCTCCAGGGGACACATTGAGCCAGCCCATGATGCGACAGTTGAACCTTCACAGAATTGGACAGGGTTTGGAAATCTGGACAGGACTGTCATGACAATCTAAAAATGTCTTCTTTTTCAGGCTACTGAATGTTTGACTTACTTTTGGGCCAAAAGTCAGGTCACAGTTGAAGTGCCCCTTTCCTGGTCACCCCAAGCTAGAAGGGAGCCCTTCAGATCTACTTTGATACAGCTATTGCCAGTCTGCTGTCATCACCCTGTCCTGCTCCTTTAAAGTCTGTGCTGTGAATGTTTTGCTTCTCCTGATGTTAGTTAAGTCCTGTGGTCGCTGGCCTGTGATGGCCTACTGCTTACTGTGTCTGTCTTTCTGGCTAATCTGCCAAGCCAGCACCTATGTGTCTACTTTCTCCACTTTCTAGCTTGTCTCTGTACTTACAGCAAGTTCAGTATTCCTACGGGTTCTGAGAATGGAGCCCCCTGGAACTTTCTGGGACATTCTTTATCCTCCCCACGGAGGCAGTAGCAGAGAAAGGGTCACCTTTAATCACTCAGAGCTGCCTGGTGAAGCTGCAGTGAGGGGCAACCTTTCCTTGATCCAGTCTAATCACCAGAGGAATGGAATTAGAACCACAGCCTGCTCAGTCTCTGGGAGGTCTCCACAAGCATGATTCAGCTCTATGGGGTCTTTCAAAGGCACAGGGGAAATGCAGGGGCAGTAAGGAAGGCATTTCGAAAGATAAACTAAGGCACCTCACATTCTACCTTGTGATTGTGCTCCAAAGACCCATCCACCACCTCCCTCCCTGGCTTGCTCAGGGCTGCTGGATGTTCTCCCAAGCCAGCAGCATGATGGGCGTCAGTCCTACCAGGCTGCAGACGTTGCGCACTGACTGGGATAGCCAGGCTCCAGAGCCAGACTGTGTGGGTTTGAACCCTGGCTCTGTGGCTTATTAGTTGTATGACCTCAACCAAGTTTCTCAGCCTCTTTATGTTTCCATTTCTTTATCCCTAGAATAGAGGTGATAATGGGATGTGCTGCCCCTCCCCCTGGGTTGTTATAAGAATCAAATGAGTTCACATCTGGAAAGTGCTTGTATCAGCACCTGGCATACAGTGTTTATAAAATACAATCGATGTTCAGGAATCCTATGTCAATTTTTCCATGGAATATGGGAGTAATTATGGAGCAGCTGCTTTAAGCTCTCTGGATGATAGGATTGCAGCTCACCTAGAATCCTCAGCATGGAGTAGTAACCAAAGCCAATTATCTTGGTTTCTTCTGTTCTACAGTGGTAAGCGAATAGCAGCCTCCGAATAGCATTATTTTTCTTGAGGTTAGGTAATTTAACATTCTTAGCAGAACACTTGAAAAAACTCAATATGTGTTCAGTGATATTTATTAATACTACTAGTAGAGGAGGAGGAGGAGAAGCATAGCTGTGACAGGCCAAGGTTCTCAGGTATCTGACCCGCAGGGGACATCAGAAATGTCTGGTGTCATTTCTGGTTGTCATAACTGGGTGCTGCTTGCCGGTATACGCAGTACGTGCTGAGTATAGGAGAGCTGCTAGACACCCTACAATGCACAGGACAAATCCCCACAAATAATTAAATGGCCAAAACATCAACAATGTGGATGCTATTTGTTGAGAGTGTAGTATTACAGCCACATCCCAGACCCTTGTGCAATTACCCTTAGAATAGAAATGTCCTCAAGCAGACTTTCCTTAATTGCAGGGAGAAAAGGAGGAAATAAGAACTAGATTAACTGGATTTAAAAGAAGACATTTCTAAGGTTATCTTCTGGCTTTAGATTGTACTGGGCCCCCGAATTATGTAGCTGTTAAGCAAAGAAATAAATGGTATTATAAGCTACTGAGTTTTGGGTGGCTTTTCATATATAATTTTGGTGGCTTTACATATAAAATATTTATTTTATCAATTAAAAAATTATCTCTTCATTCACTTGTTTACCACTATTTCCCCCAAATAGACCATAAATTCTTGAACAGTAAAAGCCTTGTCTATCTTATATGCCTTTATAGACTCAGGATTTGGTACATAACAGGTTTTGAATAAATACTTGCTGAAGCCAGCTGTGGTGGCACATGCCTATAATCCCAGAACTTGGGAAGCTGAGGCAGGAGGATTTCTGCTAGTTGGAGGCCAGCTTGGGCTAAAAAGTAAGTTGAAGTCCAGCCTGAACTGCATAGTGAGACTTTCTCTCAAAAACAAAACAAAACAAAAAAAAAACTTGTTGAACCACTGAACAACTTCTATAACTTCCAGAATGAGCCAGAGCTGTGAAAACTTCATAAATAAAAAGTACCTGGTTCTGACCAAAGAAAGCTTAAGTTTGTCTCCCTCACACATCTTTCCCTGTTGTTTACCTAATCAGAGTGCCCCTGTGAAATTAAGAACCACTCTAAAATCAAGTTTCACTGCACTCATTTTCTACTATGTAGAAAAAGTGGTGATAAAGGGAGGACAAGAGAGGCCCCTTTTCTTGGGACACTGCAAGAGTAAATACATCTACTCAGTGAGGTGGGCAGAGATACTCGTGTTCACCTAGTTTCCTTCTTCCTATTTACTTTAATTCCATAGCATCCAGAGTTTTATCTGAGTAGCAGCTGAACTTGAGCTTCCTTTGTAGCTAGTTGTACCATGTGGCTCATGCTAGCCACTAAGATATGAGCAGAAATACACTGTATAATGACATTTACTCAGAGTGGCTCTAAGGATATATGTCTTAGTTGTTTTTCTCATTGCTGAGATAAAATACCCAATACCCAACGTTACAGGAGGAAAGGGTTATTTAGCTCACAATTTGTAGAGGTTTCAGTCCATAATTGGCTAGCTCCAAGGCAAGGTGGCATCATAGAGAACAATGCAAGGTGGGCAGAAGTTAGCAAAGCAAGCAAGGGAAAAAAAAGTGACCTTAGCAGCTTCTTTCTACCCCCTTTCATATTCTACCTAGTCTACCAGGATTAGGGCAGTGCCAAGTGAATTAATGGACTGATTTAGTAATCACACACTCTAGATTCAGCCGCTCTTGAAAAAGGCCCCACCTTATTACTGCATGAGGCTTTGGGGGAACATCTAGATACAAGTCACAGCAATATATAATCTGTACATAAAGAATTTAGAAAAACAAATACTGCCTTAATTAAAGTAAGCACTCCATAAATGTCCATGACAGTCATCTTTATTATTCAAATCTCCAAGTCTATCCTCCTTGCAGAAGAATTTTTACGAATCTTCTCATAAAATGTGCTGTCATGTGTCACTCATGAATTCAGAGGCAGTTTGCTTATTGTTCTTTGATGGAATCTGTTACCTTGGAGGAGGAATTGTAATGGAACAAGTGGCTAAGCAAGTACCTCCCTTGCATGAATATCCATAGGCAAAGGGATCTCTGGGACCTCTAGAAATTGCCCAAATCTGGTGTCAGTGCTTTTTGCTCATCATGACATTTTATCAAACAAAGCATTTCTAAGAGTATCTAGAGGGTTTTCGAAGTGGTCAAAATCAAGCTCTGCTTTTGAGTCATAACTACATCCTTACTAGTGATATTTCAAAAATACTGTGCCAATTATAAAATTGGGACCAATTATGTGAGAAAAAGATAGGCTAGAATAAAATAGCCAGGCATGGTGGCACACTCCTGTAATCCCTGCACTCAGGAGGCTGAGACAGGAGAATTACTGAGAGTTTGAGGCCAGTCTGGGCTGCAAAGTGAGTTCAAGGCCAGTCTGAACTGCATAGTGAAACCCTGACTCAAAAAGATAGATAAATAAATAAATAAATAAATAAATAAATAAATAAATAAATTTCTCCTGGATAGCAACTGATTCTGAGGTAGTGCTGTATATTCACAATCCTTTCTTGTATCTCCAAATGATACACAGTCCACAGTTCTAACTACATGATTTAAGTCTCAACACTACTCTTTCACCTCGGAGAACCTGGGTAACTCACAGTCTCACCGAGTGTTTAAGTGTGGAATAGTCATGCCCACTTTGCCTGCTTGTGGTTTATTTAAAGAGTAATGAGATGATGCATGCGGGGTAGAGTACTTTCAATGACATCTGGGGCATCGTGGGCTACCATGGTTACTACTAAGGCATTGTCCAAACTTAACGGAACTCAGGTCACCTCTGCTACATGTCTTCAACAGCATTTCCCAGTGACAGAGCTGTTTCTACCATGTCACTCACAATCAACAGACCCAGTGGGCAAGTAAGTTTCATTCTCTCAGAGTGATTTCAATTTCCTATTGTCCTGGACAATTAAAAGATCATAATGGTCTCCTGCCCTTAGTGTTGAGCATTTTAAACAGTGATTCCTAAACAGAACATGTCTGGTCTCCTTTTAGCTCTTCCCTTCCCAGCTAGAATGAGGTTTACAAGGAACATTCTCATGGGCTTCACTGCATTAGATCTGGAGTCTGGTTGGTGGCCTTGGGAATCAAGTGGCCCAATGGTTTCCCACCACAGGTGGCTCCCTGGGAAGATGCCTCACAGAAAGTGCTCAGACTAATGTCCTGAGCAGAATGTGGGTCCAACATATTTTGAGCCAATCAGGAAATTCCCTGTGAACTGCAAAGGTTCATGAGAAAGTGCTTTATTATGGGCAGATTTAAAGACTCCTCAACTCAAAAGGGGCAGGAACAGAATCCATGAGAAAATAGGATAGGAATTCAGCCCTCAGGCCCCACAGCACTTTCTGACATTAACACCCATTCCTTGTTTCCTCCCAGATAGCAGTAAAACGGAGCATGAACCACAATAATCTCATCAAGCCTAGGCTGAACCAAAAAAACAAAAACACAAAAATCTCTCATGGTCCCTTGATGAAACTCCTGTCTTTGCCAGCATGAAAATATCTAGAACAACACAATTTGGGAGTAAGTCTTCTTATTTTTCCCTGGCCTCTGTTATTGAATCAATAAAAGTTCTATATTTTAAATATATGTGTACATATATATGCAATTCTCCTGAAAATAAAGTTCAGAGTGTTTTCAAAATAAGTTAAAAATATTCCTCAATTGCACATAACCCACCATCTGAAGAAAGGAAGAGGCATCGGCTATCACTTGGACAGAATGCATTTGTGGGTATGTGGGTCTCAGTGGGTCTCTCTGCGTTCTTCTCGTATGATAATGAAGGCACTAAATTACCGGGTCAGAGGCCTCAATTCACAAAGAAATAATACCAGTTTATTATTTCTAATCTTATTAAGTTAGAAAATAGTCTCGAGATGTAATGTCATCCCAGAATGGCTGAAGTATTGATTATGTGAGGCTGTGCTCATGGATAATTCAAGGAGCCTGATTTCATTTAATTTTAGTAATTTTTAAAGCATTCCAACAGATTTTCTATAGAGCAAATAATCCTAAATTATCTCCATAAATAATGTAGCTGTACGGTCAGATTTACTTAGTATTTACCAGTCTCACACTTTGCATTATGAGTTAGAGACAAAGGATTATTTTTAATCCTGTTTTCCAATCCCTAGTGTATTTCTCAAGGAAAATAGGCCTTTAAACATATATATTGCAATTTGAAAAAAATTAAATGTGGACATTATCAAAATAGGAACTGTGACAAACCATTGATACTGTCATTTTCTTGTAATTGTATTGTGTGTAAGGCTGGAAACTCAATACTCTTATGATTTGAGATTATGCAGGAAAAGCATATGGCCAGGCATGTGACACTGTCAATCTACTGCAGCAAGTTTCCAATTTGATACCCATCTAGATAATGAGAGGTTCAGGAAAGTGATGTGCTGGGTGGCCAGGGCCCTCTTCATCCTGAGCAGAGATTGCTAAGTCTAAAAAACCATCACCCTCTATGACCAGCATGACCACACTTATGGTATTAGTTATAGTATCCTTTTCACATAGACATTTATTTTTTCATTCACCAAACAAATTTCCCAGGTGCTGCTCTAGGCATTTGGAATACAGCAAGCAGTGAGATTCAGATTGGGCCCTTGAAATGTAGTAGAGAAGATTGAGAAGTCAATGACAATGGCAGTGCATGACACATTATACAAGAGGAAATGCTTGGTCCTACAAGCTCATGGAAGGCTTTTGGGTAGAGAGGACATCTAAACTGAGTTTCTAAATGTGATAACACACAAAGAGGAGATGGAATGGGGCTCAGCATTCCAGACAGAGAGGAACAGCATGAGCAAAGTTCTAGAGATGAGGAGAGCAACAGGAATCGACAGGAAACTTCTGAGTGATAAATTGGTAGTACACAGCGTAGGAAGGCAAAGTGAAACCTCAGAGTCCAGCTCCTGAAAGACTTTGGGTGAGGTCCTGTGGAGTTGGCTTCATGGCCAACTGGCCTGGGGTCAGCTTTAGCCCTGTCCCCTCCACCAGTGGGCCCACCTTGGCTTGTGTTCGATAGGCCAATCAAGCAGTCTTTCCCTGTCCCTTACCTGCTTCTCCCCAATGCTTTTCATTAGCCTTTCCCCATCTCTGTTCCCAAGATGTTGTGAGCAATAGGCAAAGTGCCTTCACATAATTAATGAGCCTGGAGTTGCCGATTCAAACCTGAGACTCACGCCCTCAAGAATGTTTCCTCTCAGGATATTTATTACCTCAGAAGACATGTGTGGGCAGAGCATGTTATTTAGTGACCTATAATGCCTGAATAATGATCACAATAAATCAGACCTCATTATTATGTGCGGGAGAGCCAGATAGCCCAACTGGTTAGGTAATGAGGTCTAATTTAATGCCCTTGTATTATTCTACACATGTTTTCTGGAAAGTGAGGGGTGAATTGGGGGGAGTGGGTCTTGAGGATCCAGATGCCCTGGGATGCTCAGCAGCCACACAGGGAGGCTAGTGGCCCAAACATATGTTAGGAGTCAGAAAGAGCGTGGTCAGCAACGCTCAGTTCCTCTCAGTGGGTTACAATAAGGCCTGGTCTTTCATACTGGCTTAAGCAGGAAAAGCTGAGAGTGAGAGCTAATTAGAACAAACAGCACCACCCTGGGAGCTATTTCTTAGAAGGAAAAGGCACGTTGCACAGGCAGAAAACACCAGCACAGACAGTGAAGTCAGAATCTCCATGCAGAGATATATAACTGTCCCAGGGCTTACTGCATGCACCAGGCTTCTCAGACAGGCCCATAATTGAGTCTGCCCAGAGTGTCAGAGCCAAGGGAGAAGGCAGTTGATTCACCCTTCTTTGAGTGTGACCAGCCCTCACTTATTTCTTGCTAGGAGGAGCCTTTGGCCATAGCAATCCATTATTGTGGTTATAAATTCTTCATGCACAATCTTTTCACATCGATTACCTACCATCATTAGTTTGGGCCCATCCCATACCAAAGTCAATGGAAAGATCAATTATAAGCCATATGATGCACAAAAATTTGTTCCTGAAGTGTCTAGAAACTAGAATCATTCATCTCTTGCCTACCAAATTGTAAATCTTTTCCTGCTATTGGTTTCTTGCTGGGTAGTAGATACAAAGAAAGAGCTAGCCAGAGAGCTCTGTGTGTGCAACGTCACACAGGCTGTAACACTCAACACTCTCTCCACTATAGCACGCTCTCTCCCTTCTTCATCAGTTCCAGCCCTCTCATTTCTATCCATGACATGTAGCTAAAGCCAACAAAGCAGACTACCCTTGTGAAAAATAATATTAAGCACAAACCTCCTTTGTCTTCCACATCAGCAAAATAATAAGGTTCTCATGCATCTTTCCTGAGCAACCACATAAGCATTTCTTGCACAGAGTCTAGAAGAATGCTTTCTCAGATTGCCTTTGAGCTTAAATAGAACTCTTATGTAGACCTCCCTGCTGAGATGTCTAGGCTCACATTCAAATAAGAAGCCTTTTAGTAATCACCAAAGCTGCAAGATGATCGTCCTGAGTGCAGTAGAGTAACTGCTAGGAGAAACTCGTGTTTTAAAAGCATTCTAGAAAGTATGAAAAGAATATTTGAACTCTTCAAGAAACCCCTATGTTGTAGATCAGCCTGCTGAAGTTTAAGGAAAATGGAGCATTAGATGCATGCTCATTGTACAGAGCAGCGTCCTCTGAGAAGAGTATGGAGAAAGGGGCAGGGGCTTGGGGCCACTGGGCTACCAAGGCAGAAGTTCAGAGCAATGAGATAGGGGTGCAGATGGAGGCAGGACTGGTGGGATAGGATCTGTCAGATCTGCCTGGGGTTCAATGTGATCACCATAAGATGAAGAAGACCTAATATAGTCAAAATTATCTTTGAAAAACACTTAGGACAATGACCATTGAAGATGGACAGCAAAGCCACCCAGATAGTTAGATTTTCTGTAACATTGAAATAGATGACTATATCTTCACTTGGGCTTGTATTTAGGAAATAGTTGGCATGAAAAATGTGCATATAAACACTAGAATCACGCACAGTATGCGAAGAGACTGATGCTGTGAAGGAACTGCAAGACGGGAAGTCAGCTACAAGAATAGTAGAGCTGGCCTCCCACTTTAGTGCACTCTCACACAATGGCTCTGAGATTTCAATCCTTATCAGAACCACTGGAGGCTGGTTACAGGATAGATCAGAGGACCTCTCCTGGAGTATCTGATTCAGTAAGTCCAGGATGGGCCCAAAAATATACATTCCTAGCGATGCTTCTGTTGCTCTTGGTGGTGGTCCAGTAGCCAACTCTGAGGATGTTTTAGAACATTTTGTGGCTGGGTGGCAAGAATTTTCTGCACCTACCATTTCTTTGTATACTTGTGCTGTATTACTTGTACAATTGAAACCACACTTCCGCTTTCTCCAGTCTCAAAATGATCATCTGTCTCTGACCATAGTTACCTGTCAACTTTGCTTCATTCTGTTACTGCTCTAATTCCCAGATTGCACAAGAATGTGTGATGCCTTTCATAATGCTAAAAGAATTCTAAGAATTTTTAATCCTTGCTAATATTGGCCTTCAGTTTTCCCTATCATTCTACCAACAGAGCCTAGATTTGCCAGAATATTCACAATTTTAATACATAGGGTAATACTCTTCTTTTGTTTCTTTGAAATAAGTTAGGCATTGTCATGTGTACATATTTCTAGCCCCAGAAAAGGGACCTAGAGCAAAATAAAGTAACTCATCTCTCATAAGACCCCCAATACAAGATAAAGAGCTAGAGCATTTTCAATATGCCACAGTACCTTTTTCCAGATTATAAGATTCAGAACACATAGAAACATAGCATCATGTGTATCTCCTACCTGAACACTTAGGAGACGTACATGATGATACGTTTCTATGTGTATATTATACAAACATTATACATATATAAAATATTTCAGAGACAATAGTTAATGCAGTAGCTCATCACAGGTAACACTTAAGTATCAAATTCATGCTAAGAGTGCATAGCTGAAATCATAAATTGTTTGTGAGCTTCATTGAATGCATGTTACTGTCAATGAGGAAAGGAGAGGCAGATAGTTTGCAGTGAAAAAAGAGGAAAAGGCGGGTAGATATCCACCATGTATCTAGTTCCCTAGATTTGGAAGGTGACGTAGGTAAGAGTCTCTCCTGGCCAGTAAAGGAGCTAACAAAAGGCAGTGTACAAAGTAGAAAGAGAACATTACTGAACAAACTGATTTAAACTATGGTCTCCTCAGGACCAAGGGAGTCTCTTATTCCAGAGTGTAGAAGTTCTCAAACTATAAGAAACTTCAGAGTTAACTTTTATCTTTTTTTCTGAAAATAATCTAAGAAGTTTTGGTTAAGAATAAAGCTCTGTGTGTAGATGTTTGAATTTTTAAAAAAAAATGTATAGACCCATATCTAATTACCTATATAATATGTATTTTTATATATAAAATGCAATTAAGTTTAGTCAAATAATGTTTTTTAAAAGAGGATTATTTTCCCAGTATTGAAAGTGAAATTCTCCTTTGTGTCTTAGTTTTCCATATCCGAGCCTGAGAGTAGAGAGGGGTTCATACTATCCTAAACATATACTTGGTGACGGTTTCTGTAAACACAGGCTCCCAGGAGCACAGAGGCCTCTGGAAAAGCATTCTTGAAAATCCATTCCCATCCCAGGGATGCAGAGATCCAGCTATACGGAGATGCAATTATTCAGGAAATACTTGAGGAATGTTCTACAATAATAACACCAGGGTAATTCCAGTCTTTACTTCTTTCATACCCCTAGTTTCCTACCTTCTTGTTGAATTTTGTGAAAGCCTGATTTCTCCCCAAAATTTTCTAAGACTATTATAGCCAATATATCCCAAATCGTTATTTTCTATACTACCCTGTTGTTAAAATAACATCCACATTCAAATACTTTCTATTATTTCCAGCTTAGTGTGGATAAAGGTTGTAATTCTGGAATGGACCTAATTACAGACTCCCTGCTGCAATCTTTGGCAATTGCAAGGTTTTCCAAGACTTTTACAGTCTGGACCTCTGACATTTCCCAAGTGAGCATCTACAAGGATCATTGGACCTGACTGCATGGAGAGATGTCAGAGTCTCCTCGCTGTGGGCATTTCATTTTTGGAGAACACATGGTGGGTCCTTGCAGGTACGTAGCAGATACGTTTCTGCTCCACAGGGCAATCTTCATTGATGACTTTGGAGGATTTGTGATTTTTTTTCTTCCCCATTCTCCATAATTGCATTTTGCAGTGACTACAGATTGCTCCTGGGTCTTATTACATCGCTTTTCTTTCAGAAAATCCCAGATTAATGCTTGTATTATTTAAAGTTATGTTAAATGTTCTACCAGAAGATTTCAGAAACTCTAAAACAAAAGAAAAGTTCATTTCTCACCCATGTCACAGTCCAGTGAGATTGTTCCTGACTGGGAAGCTACCCTCCCCAGGAGGATCTGGGGACTGGACTAAGACTCTTTCAATCTCATTGTTTAGCATCTTCATTAAGCAACTCCTAAAACTCCCAGAATTGTCCTAGAAGTCATTCTTATCCTCATCAGCTGACAGGGCAGTGAACAAAAGCAGGAAGTTTAATAGGCCAGGCTGGAAAGTGGTGCAAGTCATTGCTCCTCATTCCTCTAAGAACTGAACTCAGCCACTTACTTGTAATAGAGGTTAGAAAATTCAGTTAAAGTGTAAGCCTGAAAAGAAGGGGACGCATGTTTTGGTAATTCCCCAACAGCTTCTGTCACAATGGCTTTTACGGTCTGTCCTGGTTTATATCTAAAATATCACTCAAACGCTTCATGCATTTGGAAAATGATTGAATCATACAGGTGCCATATTCATCGTGGATTAGTTCATAGCTGACTTGCTTTTAGAAGGTGGAGCCTGGTTAGAAGCTGTTTCCTGGAGGTATGTCCCGGAAGACTGTATTCTTGTCCTTGGCTCCTCCTTTCTCTCTCTGGTTCCTGCCTGCCAGAAGGTGAGCACTTTTTCCTCCACCATGCCCCTCTGCCCCACTGTTTCTGCCTAGGAGTCAGTCACCATAGACTGAAATTGGGAGCCAAAATAAACCTCTCCTCGTTTAATTTGTAGGTGTTGGGTATTGTGACTAAGATCTAGCCCTTTCAGATGTTCCATCCTTGATGGAAGATGAAGACAAGACTCGGGAAAACTGCTGACCTGCTATCTGCAGGCGCTGTCATTCCTGACATCCTGGTATGGGGCACCCAGGGCCTGCCCGTGGGGAATGTATTCTAAGAAAGAGCAGAAAGGAAAAGATGTGACCAAATGACTCACCAAGAAATCATAGCTCTTTTGTTACTGTTGACATGTGAGTGTACACTTAAAACAATTACACAGAGATGGCAGGAAGTTAGGCGTGCACTGTGAGAACCTCAGAAGCCTAACTGGTAGGTGGTCCACAAAAATTTTAGCACCTTTTTAAATATACTGCTGGGGCTGATATTTTGCTACAGACCTTCCATGTCACCTGGGAGGTACATCTGAGAAGTTTGATTTTGCTGAGCTGGACAAAGCAATTTTCTGGTGTCATCTCATTTGTTACCTACTGTGAGATGTCAGCACCATGCACCGTGTGGACTCAGGTGGTTTGTGCGTGCCCAGATGTGTTTGAATGCAGACAACAAAATGTCAGAACTGTGAGAAAGACTCTCTCAGAGTAATGACTGTATGATGCCAGGAACCCAGCGAGTTAACAGTCACCAAGGTCTTGAGAGTAATTTGCTGTTCATGGTAAACGCTAGGAGACCTTTTCCCCTACTGTTCCTATTTTGAGTGTAACTTTATCTTGTTTGCTTTTATAGATGGTAAGGGCTGGAAACCTTCAATACTGAGAGAGTTTTTAGATTTGATTTGGTCACTATTCAGCCAGTTTTGCCAATCCAAACCGGGTTTTTAGAGTCCCTACGGTGGGAAGGGATCTGGTAGTTGGAGGAATGCACAGATGATCATGATCACCTCTTCCTCCCAAACCACATCACGAAGGCCAAAAGAGTGGAACTGGGTCAAGGAAAGGGCTCTTTTCCCCTTTTAGATGCTACTTTCCTGAGAAAGACCACCATCCCTGGGCTCACTCCTCATTCTAAACGAGAATAACTTAGATTCCAGAAGACACAGGGGACCTGTCGGAATTTCTCTGTCCTGGAACTTCAGCCCAACCCTTCTTTCAGCCCACCACAGGAGTGTTCCATTGTGTCAGGAGAGCCATTTTGTGTTGTACTTAGCCAGGAATGTCGTGTTCAAATCACAGGAAAGATTTTCTGTGCTATTCTTACAATGCCCCCTCCAATTTAACTGCTCAAGATATATCTGAGGATTTGTTCTACTTCCGGCTTTACTTCTTTCCTTTTCCCCCTGGGTCCACATCTCATATTCCTTTTTCCAATTATTATCTTCACAGCCAGTAGAGGCAGGAAAAGGACATTAAAAAAAAATCCCCCTCCTTCAATAGATGGA
>RJWT010009240.1:0-25339 GCA_004365215.1 Cuniculus paca
GCATGATCTCAAGTTGCCTCCATCCACCTACAAGAGCCTTGAGGTTATCTTCCTTTATAGATGAGTAGGTTTCTACCACATAAAATGCCATGTCTTTCTTATCCATTCTGCAGTTGATGGGCAAGCTATCCCTACTTTTTTTTCTGGCTCCCTGTCACATATGGCATTGTTCTCTCTCCTTTGACTTTCAGACTATGAATTTTCTTTCTAGTTAAATGTGTTTCTTGCATAAGGCATATTGATGGATCCTGTCTCTTTACCCACTCTGCCTGTGCTGGTTTCTATTGGTGCATTGAGGCCATCTACATTAATGGTTATGGAGACCTTGCACTGCCTTGTCTTTGCCATGCTATTTTCCTGCCATTGGCTCCCTATTTTTCCTCTCCATTCAATTGTCTGCCCCTCTTGATGGTCCCCTTCTGCCACTGTTCCTGAGACTGTGGTCATTTTTATATCTCTCTAGAATGTCTTTCAGTATTCTTTGTAGAGTTGGTTTGGTGGTCATGAATTCCTTGAGTTGTTCTTTGTCATGGAAGTATCTTGTTTCTCCATTAATTTTGAAAGAAAGTTTTGCAGGGTACATCAGTCTGGGTTGGAAGTTGTTTTCTTTCAGGACTTGCAATACTTCACTCTAGCCTCTTCTTGACTTGATGGTTTGTGTTGAGAAGTCTGCCATGATTCTGATGGGCTTTCCTTTATAGGTGATCTGTTTCTTTTCTCTAACAGTTTTTAGTATTCTGTTCTTGAGTTGAATTTCTGGGATCTTGATTATTATACATCTGGGTGTAGATTTGTTTTGGTTATGGCTAGCTGGAGTTCTATATGCCTCGCTTATTTGAATGTCACTTCCTTTTCACATGCTTGAGAAGTTCTCCAATATTATTTCTGTAAATAGACTTCTGATATCATTTGTGTTGACCCCTGCTTTTTCACTCACATTTTATTATTAAATTATGCTTCTTTGAGTTATCTTACAGTTGTTGAATTGTTACTTCCTGGTTCCTTGTTATTTTTAAGAGATCTTTGCTTTTGTGATCACAAGCTGCAAAGCTGTCTTCAAGGTCTGAAAGTCTATCTTCAGTTTCTTTCAAGTGATTTTGCCAGTTTTCAATGAAGGTTTTAATTTCTTGGATATCTCTTTGAATCTGCTTCATGTATTCTAAATCTTTTTTATATTGTTTATTCAAGGTTTCCCTCATTTTCCTATGCTCCTCTGCTTTTTTATCTATGTTTTCTTTAGAGGTGCTTAGCAATTCTTTTATTATGTTTTTCATATCTTCTTTTACCTGAGATAGTATTTCTGTTCAATTTCTTTTATAGCCTCATGAAGTTGTTTCTTTACTTCTGTTGACATCACTTCAGACTTTCAGGTGTGTGACTCCTGATCTTTCCTGTGTTTACATCTCCTGGACTTGCACTGCTTGGGTCTGATGCCAGAGACTGTCTATTGCTTCTTTGTCTTGACATATTCCTGTGTCCTTCTGGACATGTGGGTAGTGGGGTCCCAGGCACTTCCTGCATTGGCTACAATTTCTCTGAAGGGAGGCTGTTTGGTTTTTCTAGCCAGTGCTGGCTATGAGTGTCTAATGGTGTTCCTTGGGCATGCTGGTGTCTTGTGTTTTTCCCCAGCCTGTGCTCCTCTATGGCTGGTGGAGTGTGCCCAGGGGGTAGGACTGGTTGCGGCCTGTGGACCTGAGCTGGCTACTGGTGTATGTTTAAAATATTATGACTGCAGTGACATTTGATTGCCAGAATCAATCCCAAAGAAAGAAAGACAGAGAGAGTACTGGAATCTAGAACCTCATGAAAATTGAGATTTTTTTATAAATCTCTACCAAATGAATTTTTAAGACTTTTCCTAATTATCAAAATTAATAAAATGTTCTTCCATCATTAACAGTAGAGATAAATTAAATCTGCCTATACTTGCTAATGAATTTAAATACACAAAAATCTATTATGATGAAGCTATTAATAAATTTGCAGAATCCTTGAACACAGAAACTATTATGTTAACCATTTAGTGACAGACTGATACACAAATGTTAATTCTCCCCTTAAAAAATGCATTAAGGTAGTTAAACATTATTGCTTTTTCCTTTGTTGATGATAGTATTTCATTCTGTAAATGCAGTCATTTTTAAAGCTTTCAAACTGATATAACCATAAAACTCAATAAAAGATAAGTCTTCAGTGTTTTCATAGCTTTTCTGGCTATTATCATTAGTTTCAGTTTATTTTGCTTTGTTTTTGTTGTTGTTTTTTTTTTTTTTGTTCTATGGGTTAAACCCAGGACTTTTACCCAGAATGGTGGCACATCCCTGTAATCCCAGCACTTTGGAGGCTGAGGCAGGAGGATCGCTGTGAGTTCAAGGCCAGCCTGAACTGCATAGCAAAATCCTGTCTCAAAAAGACAAAAACAAAAGAACAATAACAGCAACAACAAAAAAACAGGGTCTCATATATGCTAAAGCAAGCTCTCTCCCACTAAGCTAAACCCCTATCCTCTAATGATAATTATTAAAAATAATTTAGTCATCTATAGAAGGGCGGTATTATTTTAAAATTCCACACTCAAACTCAAATATGCAAAGTTAGGTCCTTGTTCATCCCACCACAAAATCTCCCAGTCCCTGAAGCTGAGAGACATTGATGTAATAAAGTCCACTACTTCTAAATTGAGCAGAAAGAAAGGATTAATACTGCCAGTATTATGGGAATCTGAAAAGAACTCATTTACCTTAATAAATTTTCAATAAATAGAATTAGAATTAGATCAGAGGTCACAAATATGACATCCAAACCAGATTTCACACAAAGATGCAGTTTACTTAATTTTCACAGTATTAAGGAAAAGAACAAAAAACCAATATATTACATTCTAGAAACCTAACTTGAAATTCAAATTTTTGACTCTTGAAAATGGCCAGATGTGACATCATTAGGCCCCCATGTTTACATTGGCTGGCACTGGCCTACAGGGCTTGTTTTCATAAAGCACAACCCCACCACTCACAGGTATAAACAGTTAGGTTCCCCTCTGGCTGGTTTTCTTCCATCCTCTACCTTCCCTGAGACATATTTGAAATTACAGCCCTTCCAAATGGCTCTACCAAGGCTTCTTCTTGCCTATCTTCTTTGTGGCTTTCAACCAAACAACACTTACTGCACATGAACCTTCATTTGTTCACTCCTGTAGCAAATATTTGTTGAGCATGATTTGTTGCATCAATACCTTTCTACCTATCGGCTTCAGGAACTGAAAGATTGGACAGAGAGATGAGCAGAGAGTTATCTAGCACATGGACTTGGGCAGTGATTCTTTCTAAGTGTGTGGTTAAAAGAGAAGTACAGAAATGTATTGCTGTAGTATCCACCCGTGGTGGCTGAGCGATGTAAGTGTGGTTCAGTCATGCCCACACTGGAACATGACAATGTTGAAAATTTTGACTACACAAGGTTTCCCTGTTTACAGCAAAGGGAAGTTGAAGTTTTTATTTACTTGCTTGAAATTCACATATCCTAGATGAATAGGAGAAAGTCGTTTGCCTAATTGAGAAATCTTAATGCTTTTTCATGTTGAAAAGGTAGTGTAGAGGTAGAGAAAACATTTGCACTCTGGTTTGTGCAGGACAGTCCTGATTTACATAAGTGACCCAGGCTTCATTCTTAAAAATGCTCCTTTAGATTCCCAAAACTGCACAATAAATTATTTGGTCAATCATTATTAGAACAAGTATAGAAATTATCCCAAAATATTAAATAAATTATATTAAACATTTTAAATATAAGATCGTACTGTTTACTTAGAGGGTAATGAAATATATAATATGAAGTATTAATCATATCAAATGTCTTTCAGCAATTGCATCCTAATTTCAAACTAACAAAATATTTCTGGAAGTCATAAGATCCCCAGAAGCTGACAACTGTTGGCCACACATGTGCTCATCCCATTTTTTGGTCCTTCCCCTGGATGGCTACTCAAAGGCTGAATGCATGGCTAAAGAAGGAAACAGTTTCCCACACAAACTGGAGCATTTTCAACACTGGATAAACCACATCAGTTGAGATGATTGACCAGATCTTGCCTAATGCTGAAGGATGCACCATGGAGATGGAAGGATAGGTCACTGGTTAACAGGAGCAAATTTTGTAACTTTAAGGTGGGTTCTGGAGAGCTTCTAGAAACATACAGAGGAAGTCTGGGGGTCAAGAAAAGGATTTACTATTTGCTTGCTTTCTGGAGATAGGTAAGTGAGGTGAGGAAAATCAAACTATACATCCTCAGCAGCCAGACTAGAAAGAGATAGATCCTTAACTATCTCCTTCCACAGCCAGGATTCAAACCCAGCTGGCAATTTCATCCCACAATGCAAGTCCATACCCGCAGCTCATCTTCTATCTTGTCCAAATGGTCTGCACAAATTCCTCTTTGAAACACTGTCTAACTCAGAAAAGGCTCATTTTCCAGAAAGAGCAGCTTATAACTTATTATGTCTCCAAATAGACACTATAACAGAGAAGTCAAATGGCATTCTTCAAGGGAAGAAAAAAACAGTTTTCTTCAGTTTCTTGGAAAGGAAAGGCTATGCTTTTCTTTGTGGATCAATATCATGCGTTTTAACCTCTTCAAAGGACAAAACATTCACTAAAACTTTTAAAAGCGAAAAAGGAAACATAGCAAAGGTAATTTCTGAGTGGTTGGATTTAGGGCATGAATGTGCTGACTAAAACAGCTTGCTTGTCTCTTGACGGTAAGAATGACAGTGAGGATATAGTAAAGTGAAAAATAATGAACCAGAATAAGGAAAGGGCCTTTGAGTTGCATTTTCATAACTGTGTTTAAGCCTCATGGTAGATGGCTCTAGATTTTAATTAAAAATGAGTTGCTTCACCTCTAACTCTTGGGAGAGTTCGACCTTTATCTCCATTCCCAGCATCACCAGTCATAAACATTACCGAAGATCACTTTGTCCACTCTCACTGCTGTCTCCCTTTGGTAAGTACTTCTGTAGTGATAGGCTTCTTTTGAAGAGTCTGACACTCCTCTTCTTTTGTAAGTTATAACACCTGAAAGGTGGAGTTACTTTAATTTTTAAATATTTACCAAAGGCAAACCATCCATTTTCTAAAAGAGTTTATTCTGGATAATTTTAACTCAATTACTTAAATCCTTAAATAAAGTTTTCATCGAGTAACATTTTATAATCTATTTTCATCAATTTTAGAGGTTGAAATGCTTCAGAATTAAAAGAAAAATAAAAGTAGGTTAAATGTCTCAGAAATCATTTAATTATAAAAAGGACATACTGAAAAAAACCGCATTTAAATGTAAGAACACATGGGAGACTGCTGATTTTTTTTTTTTTTTAGAAAATGAATAGAGAATTGCTTATGATACTTTCTATGCTTCAGGGTTGGAAAAATAAAGACTCTCTTAGAAAGAGCAAAGCATTAACACAATGTGGCATGATTTTTTCCAAGAATCAGCCAGACCTGACATTTATACTGAGATGTGAGGAAGGAGTTATACTGATAAAGAACCAATGGAAAATGATTCCAAGTTAAAAAAGAATATGACTGAAAATACTACAGCTAATTACCATTTGCATTACCTGGTACAAAGCATGCATTTTAATTTAATTTTATAAAGCATTAAAGTCAATTTCTGCATGCTGTTCTCTCATTAAATCAAATAACCTGTGTGTTCAATTTTCATTTTCTTTCCTTCTCTTTATTTCCATTTACATTAGAGGAAAGAGACCATCATTGAAAAATTAATACCTTTAAAAATATACCTATAGGGCCGGTGATATAGCTTAGCACTTGCCTGGCAAGCACAAGGTCCTGAGTTCGATTCCCAGTACCCCCCCAAAATATGTGTATAGTGGTCCATAATAAGATCTCTGAATAATATTAATTATATTAGTTGCTATCAGCTCCATCTTCATCGTTTTTGCCTGTTTACCATAAGGAAGAGGATTGCTGGGGGAAAATGGTTAAAAGCCTATAGAAGTGACTTGAGGGAGCATTGCTAGATCTCTCTTGTTCAGCAGTCTCGCCTTTCAATATGGCTTATTCAGTATGGCTTATTATGGAAAGCCCTGGCTAGACTGCAAGTTTCACCTCTGGAAGGTACGTACAATAAGCCATCATCTGCAAAAACATCTGGGGTTGCATTATTTCATTGTCTTAGATTTAGATGATCTAGATCAGCTAGAAAAATCTAGAGCAAGTTTCAAAGCCTGGGCCTCTCTTTGTTTCAATCCAGCCGTCCCATGTATTTTGCTCAGTGATAGAGTATTGGATGACAAATGTTACAACTTTATTGCCAACATTTAAAAAGTAAATTTCTTATTGAAATTTACACTTCAGGCTTCTCTTGAAAGCCAGATGTGGTACCATTGCCCCTTCCTCTACTGCCCCTTCCTCTACTGCCAAGTGGAAATTACCTGCAGAAGTTCAGTAACAATTCTTGTTTCAAACGCAACATGGACTCCCGATTTTGTCACAGTGGCCTCCATCCTGAATTCCTCTGAACACTGAAGCTTGATGTCATACACCTTCGAGGACCTTTTCCGACCTTCGCACTGAAGAACTCTCTTGTTCCCTAAACCTGGTGACTTTCAATTCCATTTTAACCTCTTCCGTTTTGTTGAATCGTATCATTTTCTGAAAGCATCTTTTGTGTTCCTTGTTTCCATTCTTAACTCTGCCTGCACTCCAGAATTAAAATCCCAAACTTAGCAGGGACCTTCCTCTCTGCTGACCATGGCGCCTTGTGCCTAGAGCACTTCCTGGCACATTGAAGATACCCTGTTTACATTTTGTAGATAAATATATTTATTACAATGCATGAACTATTGTTTTCCTCAGAGCAGACAGATAGTTCTCCAAACACTTGAGCCTTTATCTAAAATCCATGAAGTAAGGAGTGATATTCTAGGAAATAAAAATCTAACAGAGCTTCTATTCCTGTCTGGCCACTTCACAGCCTACATATGAAACAATGGTAATCAAATTGGTAGTGATTAGTATGACAGTTAAGATTATTTAGAGATTTAATTATGGACCACTGCAGATTTCTTTCCAACTATGTTAATGTCTCTGTCTTATTCTTTCCTCTAGTTTCAATTAAATAAATTTTAAAAATTATTTTGCAATTTATTTTTATATTTAATTGATAAATTATAATTGTATGCATTTATAGGGTACAAGGTAATGTTTGCTATCTGTTTACAATGTAGAAGGATTAAACCAAACTAATTAGCATAACCAGCCCCTCATATATTTACATTTTTTTTGGTGGAAACATTTGAAATTTACTCATTACAACTTGGGGATGTACATTAACTATAGTCATTGTGCTGTGAAGTATTCTAAAAAAATGTATTTTTCCTGTCTACATGAAACTTTGTACTTTCTGACCAACATCTCTTCATCACCACTACCTCCAGCCTCTGCTAATTATCATACTACTCTCTACTTTTAGGACTTTGACTGTTTTGGAGTCTACAAGTAGGAAAGATGCTTCTTGCTGTGGCTCATTTCTCTCAGCATAACATTCTTCAGATTCATTACGTTGTCACAAATGGCAAGATTTCCTTCTGCTTAAAGGCTGTACAGTGTTCCACTGTGGATGAATACTATACTTTCTTTTTCCATTCATCCTTTGATGGATATTTAGATTGGTTCCATATCTTGGCTACTGTGAAATAATGCTACAATGAACATAAGAGTAAATCTACTTTTTCAACATATTGATTTCAAGTCCTTTGGATAATACCCAGAAATGGGATTATCAGATCATATGGTAATTCTATTTTTAATTTTTGAAGAACTGCACACAATTTTCCGTAATAGCTGTATTAATTTACATTTCCATCAACATTGTTCTTTTTCTCCCACATCTTTGCTAACAATTGTCTTTTGTCTTTTTGATAGCAGCAATTGCAGCAGGTGTGAAGTAATACCTCATTCTATTTTTAATTTGAGTTTCTCTAATGATTAGTGATATTGATCATTTTTCAAATACTTATTGGCCTTTTGTGTGTTTCTTATGAAAAATGTCTATTCAGATCCTCTACCCTATTTTTAATCAAATTGCTTGTTTTCTTGCTATTGAGTCTTTTGGATATTAAGCTGTAATACAATATATAGTTTGTAAGTATTTTCTTATACTCTGTACATTTTCTCTGACTCTTGTTTGCTTTATTGTGCAGAAACTTAATAGTTTGACACAATTGCACTTGGCTATTTTTGTTCCTTTTGCCCATTTTTGGAGTTATACAAAAAAGCTATGACCCAAGACAAGTGTCATGAAGACTGCCCCCCACATTTTCCTCTAATAATTTTATAGTTTTAGATGTTTAAAACTTTAAAATATTTATGAACAAATTCAACTAAGGATGTGAAAGAGCTGTACCCTCAAAACTGTAAGAATTTGGTTAAAGATATTGAACAAGATGCAAATAAATAAAAAGAAATTCCATGTTCAAGGATTGAAAGAATCAACATTGTCAAAATGTCCATACTACCCAAGGCTATCTACAGATTCAATATGATTGTTATCAAAATTTCAATTGTATTTTTCACAGAAATAGAAAACATAGTTTAAAAATTTATATAGAACCACACACATTCCCATTTAGCCAAGAAAATCTTAAGCAAAAGGAACAAAGCTGGAAGCATCGTGCTATCAGGTTTCAAAATATATTTCAAAGCTATAGGAATGTGTACACTATTATACTGGCATAAAAACAGACACATCAATCAATGGAACACAACAGAGAACCCAGAAATGAACTCATATATATAAGTTCAACTGATTTTTGA
Source organism: Cuniculus paca (assembly GCA_004365215.1). Classification (NCBI taxonomy): domain Eukaryota; kingdom Metazoa; phylum Chordata; class Mammalia; order Rodentia; family Cuniculidae; genus Cuniculus; species Cuniculus paca. Next base: position 8,839 of record RJWT010009240.1, read on the forward strand.
CAAAAGTGCCAAGGACACATACTGGGGAGAAGACAGCTTCATTAATAAATGGTGTTGAAAAACAAAACATCCACTTGAACAAGAATAAATTGGACCCTCATCTCATACACTTACCAAAATCAAATCAAAATGCATCCAAGATTTTAAAAGGAAGCAAATTTTTTTTAACATGGTATTGGAGTCTATAACAGCTTGACTTAATGTGATGAAGCTGAGTGTTATGGAAGTCAAGAAAGTTTCTCTGCATAAAGTTATGCTCAAGCTGAAATGTGAAGGACAAACATATCATCTACATGGGTTCTCCTGTTTTCAGGGTCCATTAGGACATGTGCTGCTGAAGCGAGCACATTCAGGATCCACTAGTATCACTGAAGAATCTCTAGAAAAAGAAAATGGTTTGGAATTCTCCACTGTACCCTAAAGTAAAAGACAGAAAGAAGACTGGAAGTTGAGTCCAGTTCAACTTCCTTTGTTTGCAGTTGGATCTCCACTATTCATTGCAGGGTAGATTAGATGTTCAATAAATACTGGCTGACTTACTGAATGATTGATTGATGGAATAATCAACTGCTGGGCTCTTAATGGCTGCTGCTGACTTAAATACTCCACAGGGTTAAACTTAATATCTTCTGCTCAATTAGGCTGTAATAAAATGACTACTGGTTTTGCTCTATTGTGTCTTGGAGGGAAAGTCATTTGTTCCTATGAAAAATAAGGAGTGTTTTAAGATCTTTGAAATGGTCTATTAAGGTACAGCCAGTTGCAACAATTTAAATGTGATGCCTGTCTTGGTTTTCATGCTGGGCACCATACATATTTTTAAAAGCACATAAAATACTCTGCATACTGTCACCAAGCAAAATTGGGTACATTTAAACATAAATATTCATTAGAACCTCCCTCCACCTCCCCTTGGAAACACGCTATTGAAATGGAGATTTTGACTTTTAGGATAATGAAGAATATAAAAAGCCTTTATTTTTGAAAAATTAATAGATTAATAAAATGGCATTTCTCTATATTCATTAGGATGAGTAGTTTTATTTTTAAAAACCAATTTCGATATACTATGCTTGTTCTGGGAAGAAAAGAGCCTTATCCTTTAAGGGGTGGAATAGCTCCTTAATCATGGGCTATAGTTTCTACATTTTTCTATTAATCCACAATTAAATGCAACCACAATTGCTTTCATTTTGGTGTCTAGGGGAAACTTTGAAGCACTCCTTTGTCTTTGATGATAATGCAGAGGGCCTTAAACTCAATTCCTTTACTTAGAGAATTACTGAATGAGACATCTTAAGTCCCTTTGGCAACTCTGAGTTGTTTTCTTTATCTGTCCAGAGAGAAACAATAAAGTAAGTCATTACGAGGATTCATGAATCCCTGTTGACTCAGTTTTCTTGAGTAATATTTTGCGTGAAAGCTTATTTGCTTTGGGAAGAGGACCTATCAGCTTTGTTATCAAGCCAAAATACCCAATATCCACCACTTAAAGGAGAATAGCTTTAATTTGGCTTCTGGTTTTGGGGGTTTTGTCCATCATTTCCTGGCACCAAGACAGGAACATTAAGGCAGAGCAAAGATGTTTAATTCATAGGAGCAGGGAAGAAGACCAGGTCAACAGTGCCAGAGAGTAGGAGTGAGGGACCAGATATAGTACTCACAATCACTCCTCCATGACCTACCCAGACACATCAAGAAATATGCTCCAACAATATCCTATAGTGGAGGTCAAAGCTAATAATCTTAAATAGTAGAGGACCTTTATATTTTTCAGATAAAACTAGAAAACTCTGAAAGTAGAGATATGCTTTCAGAATAGTTTAGAATAAGAACACTCAGAAAAAAGGTAAACATTTTACTTTACTGTTTGATTCTTTTTTGTCACCTTTTCCTGAATGGAACTGTCACAATCCTAAAAAATCTAGTTGCCTCCTCTGAGTGAATCAAGCCAAATGAAGAAAGATGATTAACTGTTGCCCTTTGCCTCTCAAACAGTGTCTATGAAATCTAGCTTCAGTTTGAACAAAGGAGGTGCTCTGGTGTTTTCAGTCCTACATCTGCTGTGGAATATAATTACAGTGTTGATGTCTGTTCAATCTGATTGGTTCCTATTGTGCCTTTGTCTATGTTCAGGGTCTTGTTTCCTAATCATTTTACTAGTCAGTTGGTCTTTGCCACATTCCATAAAGACTGTGATTTAGTTTCTCAATTCATCACATCCCATTGTTTTTATTACTTGGAACTATAACACCACGATGAGGTTTCTTTTCTTCTAAGAATGTTTAAAGGGGGTTTTCTGAAATTGGAGAGAAATTTAAGAGGCTTAATTGGAATTAATCTATCAATCTCCCATGAAGTGTATCTGATGCTTAATGTCAGAAATTCTTTTGTAAAAACAAAAGTTTACTCTAAATAAAATTATACTTAATTCTTAATAATTTTATTTTACTATGCTATAATTTGCACTTGGAATGTGTCCTAAAGGCCCACGTGTTAAAGGCTTAAACCCCAGTTGGTGATGCTATGGGAGGCAGTGGAACCACTGGGGGTGGGACTTAGTAGGAGGTCTTCATATCATTGGGGTCATGTCCTGAAGGGGATAGTGGGGCTCCTAACTTTTCTCTCTCTGTCTCTCTCCTCTACCATGTTCTTCCCTTCATGATGCACGCCCAAAATAACTACACCAACTGATCATGGACTTAAATCTATAAAATTGTAAACCACAGTTAATCTTTTCTTGTATAAATTGATTATCTCAGCTCTCAGCTATTTGCTAAAATGACATACACGAAAACTGATAAAATGTGAAATACATTATTGGTAGATAGCTCTTGATTTCCCAAGTGTTATATTCTGTCTTCTCCCAGTTCTTCCTTTCTAGTCCATAGGTCATTCAAGAAAGAATCTCAAAATACTGTATCACACATCATTTTCTTAAGTGTCCTTGCAGCTAGCTCATGGGTGTACGACCCTATCCCAGCAGAAGAGACTCCCCAAAAAAGTTCACTAGAGAACTTCTGAGAAGTTTTCTTTCATATTAAAAGCTATGTAACTAGGCATGGTGGCACATGCCTGTAGTTCCAGCCACTCAAGGACTGAGATTGAAGGATTACTTGTGCTTACGTATTTGAGACCAGCCTAAGTAACATATGAAGACCTTTGGATCAAAAAAAAGTATTCATTTTCTATGGCAGATGATGTTATCTCTATCATCTCTCTAAACTATAGCTATGTTTATACATCCAATGGTTTAAATAAACCTAAGGTTCAAGGAAATAATATGAGAATATAGATCTGAAATATGCAAAGACCTGAATCCTTCATAATATTACTAATTGATCGACTCGGTTCTGAAAACATCGTATCTCTGGGCTACGTTATTGATGAGATAATTATATTACTTTTGTTAAACCATTTAAGTTGGGCATTTTATTATTTGTAGCCAAAAGAATACAATAAGAAATCAACACATTAGGAAATTTGATTATTTTTATGTAAAGCAGAACTAGATGTATATCAAATAATATGCACCAAAATTCTAACTTACATTTATTTGATGTCTACAATACTTTTAAAGTGAATTTCTGAAATAACATTTCTTTTTCTGATTTTATTTCAAAAATGACCTTTAAAGAGATCCAGATATTAATGACATTTTCCCCTTTAAATATGTCACTAATAATTTGGTGGAAGATTTTGTAGAATGATTTGCATTTATTTATTTCTTTTTGTTTGTTTTCTGTTTTAGATGAGATGGAGAAAGTTTCCACAAAGTCAAATAGAGTTCAGAATTTAAATACGCTGACATCTGGAAATTATTTTTAATTAAGATACTGTATAATGTGTAGGCATACATTCAACAATGTAAACTACAGATTGCCAATGATAAGCAATTTTTCAAATGTGTTCTTATGTTACAGTTTGATTCATTCGAGGTACATGAAAAGAAGTCTTACCTTATTTTTCTCACAACTTTTAACATATGTTTCTGAAAAACAGCCTCCTCTTTTAAGTTCATACCAGTAAAACAGATTTGTAATTTATAATTCTATCACCTATTCAAAACCTACAATAAGACAGCTACTTGTTTTTTTGCAGCTAGGTCAGAATAGAGTTCCAGTCTACCATGGGTAATTTGAAGGAAGAGTCTGGCTTTAAGAAGAAAGTAAATAAGCATTCCACTTTGGCTGATAGCCTAGATAAATTTAATGTGTGAGTAAAGTCACAGAAATGGGATAAGGATTAATGGAGAGAAAGAAACATGAATTTCACATTAAAAAGATTAGGGAAATCCCAACCTTTATTATGAAATATCTGTGAGCCTATAAAGATGATTTATAATGCTGGAAAAGCTTTAGATATGCTTTGGCTAATGCTCCTGGGAGGCTCAGAAAACATAATCCAATTTACTAGTGGTGTACAAAAGAGATATACTTTTAAATAATTGCTATTTTAAACTGTAGCCTTCATGGAGCTATTGGCATCTAACCACAACATAAGGATTAACTGAAATTGTTAAACTGCTGCTTTAAAAAATGCGATATTTGTATGTTATACATCCCAGAGCTCATGGCGTGAAAAGCCAACTGTGCAAAAGAATTGTTTCAACTAATGCACACACCTTCTCTTGACTGAGTCACCTTAGAGGGGGAAAAACAGAAACAAACTGAAAGTCATGAAGCACTACAGCCTCTTAATTAAGCTTTTTGAGTTTTCCAGTTGCCATTTTCTGGGAAAACAAAGCTATGGCTTGCACACATAGCATGTTTTTGAAAACATGTCCTTCCTTCAAGCATTTATTTTTGCCAAAACTCCCTAGAAGATTCAAAAGCATTTTAGTTCCAGGATTAATTGTGGGAGCCAACTAGAGCAATATGGGAGATATATTTACCTGTCTGGCTTCTCAGGCAGTCTTATTTATCTCTTAACCAGTAGAAAAACAAGTTTCTTGGAAGATTTTTACATTGTGAATTATGCCATAGAAAGAAGTAGGCTCCAGAAATTTGACTTACATCTGCTTTACTTTCACCCAATCATCAACCCGTGAATGTTTTTCTGCTACAGGCTACTACTCTGATTGTTTATTCCATTCTGACAGCAGTTTTACAACTCATGTATTAAAGTAGCATCGAACGAGAGTCAAGCAATTCTGTTCTAGTCCCATTATTGGTATGATGAACTATTCAGCATTCAACCTAATACAGACTTTTGTAAACAGCTTCTAAGGGCTAGAAATCTACCACAGCTGAAGGTCATTTTCATACTCGATTTATCCAGAGGTGTTGCTTTACAACCCTCAAAAATCTCAGCAACTAATCAAGAGATATTGTTCACCTTAAAAAAATAACTTTAATGGTTTCCAGCTTCTACCACTCCTCTGACAATAGTCAAACAACAGATGCTAATTTGGTAGTTTCTGAAGGGAGCTTATGACATATGTCTTATGTTTACAACAAGAGTTCAACTCTGTTAATTAGATAACTCCAACTAATGGCTTATCTTCGAGGTAAGACCATAAGATAAAATTTAAATATAAAAGAGAGCATTTAGTCATTCAGGAAATATCAAGTGCTGCTCACTTTTCTAAACACTAAAAATATACATGTGAAAAAGATACAGTCTCAGATGTGCTTTACAATAAAACCGTGTTGATTGGGTTGAGGAGGTGGATTTGAGAGGTATTGATAGATGAAAGATGAAGGGATTGGTTTCATGATTCTCACCCATAAGCAGTGAGTTCATGAGGACTTTTTATTATTTTTTACTTATCTTTGAAATACTTCGTGAACACAGTTTTAAAGGAAATAACAAAAACTGTAAAAGTCCAGAAAAAAAATAGGTAAAAGAAAGAAGTGATTAGTCTACTGTCAGGAGGTTTACAATGTAGGAAGATAGGCATTCTGTAAGAACTTAAATGCACTAAGAAAAAAATCAGCTTAACATCATCCATTATTGGCAAAATACAAATTGAAATCATACTTAATATCACAGTCCACTACAGTGTTGAGTTACATTTCCAGCCCTTAGAAACACTCAGGAAAACCACTTGGAAACTGTTTCCTGCTGCATGATCCAGACATTCCACTACTTAATTACCCAAGGTGAGGGTATGCTAAGGTAAGAACTTGTATGTGAATGTCCAGGGAAGATATTTGTAATAGTCCGTATTTGGAATCAACCCAAATCAACTCTTCAGTAACACTTGAATGGAATGAACAAATTGTGGCATCTGCACACAATGAAATTCAACTCAATAATAAGAAGGGATGAATCATTGAAGTGTGTACCATGTATGAATCTAAAAAGCATTGTGATAAGTGAAAGGAAGCCACCCTGAAGGACTAGACGGTGTGTATTCCTGCTTCTTGCTGTACCATTCACAGACAGCACATGTGATGCTCCAGGAGCACAGAATCTGGGTGAGCACACAGTGTATGTTCAACATGACTCAAAGCATCTAAAAGGTAAGTGTGTGATATCAACAACTGAATAAGCAAAATACTGGCAGGCTTATTGTAGGCCAAGCCTCCTGTCCAAACTACTTATTTCAAATAAAAGGGAAAAAAAAGCAGCACTGGTGTTCTAAGAGACAGAAAGGTTTATAGAGCCCAAGCTTATTTTTCTTGCTCATATGACTTCTTTATACTGTATCATGTTCAAAATGATGGTAGAGAACCTAAAAGCAATGCAGAAAGGTACAGCAGTAGTGGAATATGCTTATACCGAGCAGTGAGATACAGACTGTTGAGTTGGTTTTATGGAGCATTCTCACCTATGCAAGTAACAAGCCATAAAACACAAACTGTGTATCTATGATGATTCTGCAATTTAAGATAAACACTCTTATATTGACATTTAAAACTGGTACTGTACAATATAAAGTTGTGATAAAATTTGTTCTAATAATTTAAATTTTCAATTTTTCTCTACACAAGACAACATTAAATAGCAAATAAAAACGTCATGCCAAGTTGAAAGACACATAACAGAAGAAGGAAAAAATCTTTGTTTCATTGACTAAAATGACACTATTTTCTCTCCCTTTTGAGCAAAGCGTCCTGCATTTGCTTTTCTGCAATGAGTTCCACAAAATATGTAGTCCTGTCTGAGTTTGATCCTGAAGAGAAATGGCACATGAGAAACCATCGAAAGATATTAGAAAACTATCCAAAGATATTAGAAATATATTAGAAAAGCATAGAAAGATATTAGAAAAGATATGATCAAATTTTCACTTTAGAATGCTTGCTCTGGGAAAAAGATGGTGCATGGATTTGGGGTACAAACATATTGGAAACAAGGGATACAATTAGAATAATGATAATCGTAACATAGTGCAAAGGACTGAATTTTTGAAATATTGAGAATTAGAATTGCCAACACTTGCTAGCATGCCTTTTGTTATCTGTCCTATATTAAGATTCAAAGTTCTTATGATCCCTAATAATTCTTGTTTTCAGTCAGGGTAACTTAAGTCTTTGGCATCTGTGGACTCCCTAATGTATGTCTGGTCCCCACAGAAATCACCAATTTTTGGTAAATGTAACGTTCTACTATAGTTTGTCTATGTTCCAATAAAACCTTATTTACAAGGTGTTCTCAGTCCTTTGCCTATGTTAATATTCTGAAGTGTGCTGCATGTCAGAATTCACTGGGAAATTTTTAAATGTATAAATGTCCAAGATCTACTCCTGGTGTTTCTCAATTACTCATCTGGAGTGGAATCCTAGTATTTGTCCAAAGGTAAAGGTATAATTCCCAAGAGATGCCAGGGTACAAACTGCCTACTGTATACTTCCTGCTAACCATTGTCAAAGATGACATTTGTTAACAAGAAACAGATGTCTTGCCTGGTTTCTTTATATTTTTATATGTCTTTCATATCCCTATTTGCCCTTTCTCAGAAAAGATTTATGACAACATGTTTTGTTGTGTTTGGTTAGACTTTTCAGTGGCCTAAAGGCTCTGAATACTAACAAGATAATTTGGCAATAAACTCCAGAGTGATGCAATTAAATCATGACCTGTAACAAACTAACTGTGCTATAACTGAGAAGTAACTGAAATGCACTTTCTAAAAAAGAAATACAGTGTAGAGGACAGTTTGTTTAGTCACCTGACCACAGTCTTACTTAGTAAAATGGAATTGTATATCTAAATTTTGCAGATGTGTTACAAGGAAAAAAAAAATAAGTTATTTTTGTCTTGAAGCATGTTTTCTCTTAAATACATTTTTGAATACAAAATCTAATACATTTTGGTTATTCTTGACCTTAACTTTGAAAAGGTCTATATAATACAAAAATTACATAGCACTGGAATGTGTTAAGTCATACTTCAGAAACATATTTGTGTAAGTTCTCATGCTTTGTAAAGATTTGGATGTGTGTTATGACTCAAATGTTAGATGAAAAAGCGAATGGCAATAAATCAGCCAGAACAGCTCATTGCTCTGGTGCCCTCTTAGGACACGATGATGCCCACGGAGGGCTTGAAAGTCAAGGATTCTGGGGCAAGATTACTAGGTTTAAAAGTTACCCTCCCGCATACCTGTCCCTATAACCTGTACTGGTTACCTGCTTGGCATGCCTTAGGTCTGCCATAGTGTTATGGTTTGTACATTGTGTCAACTTGAGAAGTCTGGATGCTTAATTAAGAAACTCAGCAGCTCTACATCCTGGGGTGTAGAGAACAAGCAGTTACCTTGTTCTAGGATGTTGTTCACTGTGTCAATTTAAGGTCAGAAGTTTAAGTGATTCAGCATGGGGCCAGGGTTCCTAGTTTGTAACATCCTCAGTTTGTAATGTCCTCATCCTGTGCCAAAGGAGGGCAGGCTGATGGTGTGAGTGCTACACCCACCCCAGGGGAGTAGCCTGCATACAATAAAAGACAAAGGAGGAGGGACTGGGGGCTGCTTCTTCAGAGGAGCTCTAGTCTTCGCCTTCAGCTTGGACGTCGTCTCCTGGCTTCTGGCACAGACTGTTCAGCTTCTGCCTGGGACTCTTCAGCCTTCATCGTAGACTCTTCTGTGTTCCGTCGTAGACCCATCGGCCTTCTGACACAGACTTGCACAGTACACTGCAGTAAGCTCCAGCCCTCGGGCTGGACCTGCTTTAATCTCCAGCGTGCAGACACCCTCTGCACGCTCCCTCCTTCAACTTTGTGGTTGACCACTGTAAGCCAATCTTGCAATTTCTTATACAGCTGTCTATCTTGTATTATATCTGTTTCTCTAGTAAACCCTGACTGAGACAGCCATAGTTTGGATCTTGAATGGTCCCTGATGGGACACATGATGGATGCTTGGTCCCCATCCATTGCATTATTGGGCAATTGTGGAGCTTTAGGTCGTGGGGCCTGGTAGAAGTTGCATCACTGGTGGTTGCCCTGGAAGAAGCTATTACCTCTAACAGTTCTCTCTCATTTTCTAGCTTCCATAAGGTAAGTAGTTTTTTCCATCATGTACTCCCACCATAATACACTACCTCATCACAGGCCCAAAGCATCACAGCCAACTAACACTGAAGCCCCTGAAACCACAAGCCAAAATAAATACTTCCTTCTTTCTAATTTTATTGTCTGAGGCGCTTGGCCAGCCTTCAGTTCTTTAGCTGTGGCCGAGACAATCAGCAACAGGGTTTCACAAAGGTCATCCTGATGACATGAAGAGAAGCTAGCTGTGGGAGATTGGGGACCCTTAGTAATTCAGCAGACACAAAGGAACACTAGAAAAGTCCTTTATAAGGTGAAATAGTCTTACTGACTAAACAGTGACTCATCTGCAGTTACTAACCAAGGCTAACCAGAGGCAGATCCCCAATACGGGAGGGACTTGAACATCAGATAGCAGAATAAGACCTCTGAAATGGGAACCTAAGTTGAAACTCAGAGGAATTAGGAGACTTGAGGGAGGGGTTTAGGAAGTAGAAGATTTCTAGTTATTAAAAAAAAAAAGACAGTACTTTCAGTTTAGACCCACACCACAGATAATGCTGAGCCCCAGAAAGTGGTTCTTCGACTCTTAAATTTCCATTGACCTGGGAATTAGGAATGAAGCTGAATCTGTAAAGAAAGACATGTTGCCCCTAAGGTTTTGTATGGTGAGGAATAATAGGTAATGAAAAAGGGAAAAGAGTTGTTATGTTTGGAAAGCTGTTTAAGTAGGCTTAACAGCCAAGTTATTTCTTATTGGTGTCAGTGAATTTATCTCTAGCAGGATTTCCCATCTTTGGAAATTTATTACTAAAGTTATTACCCACTAAAATACCACAAATTGCATTGATTTTAATTGTCAGGTAAGAGGGAATGAGCTCTGAGTCCAACTGGAGCAGTTCTCTTTTGAATAAGTAAATGCACTTTAACATCAGGGTGTTATACCACTATTCTAACAGCTCTAAAACATTTTTGGGTTGCTTCAGAGTTGCACTGTATGTTTGAGATTGCCAGTTAAGTGTTGTCAAAATAAGTGTGCTGTTGACATTATTTCAGCTTATTTCCGTGTTTTTCATCCAACAGTCTCACAAAACTGATTCAGTCTCTTTCCGTTCTTTATTCCAATGACCGCATTGCCTTCCTTTTAGCATTGCTGAGGCTTGGTCTTGCTGACTCTGTTGAATGGTTTCCTGCAAAGTTCTCCTGTAATGTTGTGAATCATAACCTTAGTTTCCAGCTTTGCCTTCTGAAATGCCGAGGACTGCCTCACGTCTGTGGCAGAGTGCACCCAGTAAACTTATAAGGTCATAGTGGGAGGTTATGTATTTCCACAAATGCTTTGATCTTTCTCCCATTAAGATATGACACAACTCCTCTACTCTTCAGTCCATGCTTGACTTAAAGACTCACTAAGCAATGGGATGTGACCGAAGTAACATTTTAGAATTCCTGAAATGAGGACATGCAAAGCTTTGGACTCACTCTTGCTGCAAAACAATCCTGACCTCCCTGAGGCTTTCTTGCTGGAGGGACCCCATGAGAAGACCATGAGGAAAGGCTCCAATATTGCATGAGAGAGACACCTCATCTGCCGCTCCATCCTTCAGTTGTTCAGGCATTCCTGCAGGGATCCTACACAATTTACAGATTTCTGAGCATGGTAATATGGTTGTTACTTCATGGCTTTGAATTTTGGAGGTGGTTGTTATACAGAAAGACATAGCCAGAATCACTCCACTTCACTGGTGCCAGAGATCTGTGGACTAAGAAATTCTCTTTTCCTGTGGTGAAGCTATCATACTTGTTCTGAGACTACTACAAAGGATATCCAGCCAAATGCAAACTTCTTTAATCAAAGGCAAGGGCAATTTTAGGGGAGAAGCATAACATAGATGGTAACACATCACACTGAAGTATCCAAGGCAAGGCATCTAGGAACTGGACTTCCAAATGAGGTTCCCTCCAGGGTTTCCTCCATGCTTCGTTCGATTCTCATGCCCTCTGTCTTCCAGTCATCTGTCTGAATTTCCATTTACCTCCACAGGTCACTCCACCTCACCCAGCATTTATTCTCTTTTCTCCCTTAATACAAACACCCGTGTCTTATGCTTGACGTAGGGTGTGAGAGTTACACTTAATCCTCAACTTGATTGGCTTGAGAGCCAGCTAGGGGATTAGTAAAGCATATGTCTGGGGGGTCATGGAGGTGTGACCTACGGGACTCTATCTAGTCCCTGGCTCCCTCTTCCCTGGAGCTGTTCCTAGAGTCAACACTGCTTTGCTGCTGCTATGAGCTAAGCAACTTTGCTCCATCACACCCTTCTTTTATGATATTTCTGTCTTGAGATCAGCCACTCATGGGCTGAATCCTCTGAATCTGTGAGCCAAATAAACCATTTCCTCCTTTCAATGGTGAGTATTGAGTGTTTGGTTTCGGCAACAGCAAAGTTAACCATTGCACAGGGTTTCATAGGATGGTTAGTAAAGTAGGAGGACACCCAAGTCTAAGGGAATACATGAAGAGCAATTGCTCTGAGCACTGATTAATGGTGAAGCAGGAACTTCCGTGTCAGAGGTGGGTCTTTTTGTTTGTTTGTTTTTACTCTTGTTTTTTCAGTGTTTGCACTGGTCTGTGCTGCAGTTGAGCTATTTCTTACAATTAAAGAACATTTAAGTGAAACACATATCCAAGAAAAGTCATTCATTTGGGGGAAATAGGGTATTCTAAACCAAGAATCATAAATTAAGGCATTCAAACCTCAAGCAGTAGTAAGTGGTGTCCTCAATGAGGAGCGATAGGGATGATGACAAAGAAGAAGGGGCTGACAAGTCCTTGCAGGGGGCATGGCTGTCACGTACCTCCCAAAGAATGCTGCTCTGCAGAAATGTAATTTGCACTCTCTTTCTCTCCCTCCTCCCAAGAAATCTGGATTTAGATGTGAAACGTCCAATTTTTAAAACACTGAGAACGTCAACAAAATAAATTACTTCATTGAATTTGGGGGAGTTGATAAAAAAATTTTAAGAAAATAAAGACACTCTAATTTTTTTTTTCTGCAGTACTGGAGTTTGGACCCAGGACCTCCTGTATGCTGGGGGAGTGTTGACCTACATTTGCAGCATTATTTTAATTTTAATTTTGAGACAGGATCTTGCTAATTTTCTCAGGCTGCCCTCAAACTTGAGATCTGCCTGCCTCAGCTTCCTGAATAGTTGGGATTACAAGCATGTGGCAGTTTTTGGCTTTTGATGGGATTTTGCCTTGATAAATCTATCATAATTTGAAAATTCGGTAAGTTGGGGCAGTATTTAGTATACTAACCTGCTGAACAGAATTGCTTAGCAGCACTGTATACTGTAGCACACTGGTAGTTCACCCTCGGAATCCCGTGGCTGACAGGAAGCTGCAGCTCTCTACCAGTGTGCAGAATCACGAGAGAGTATACAGCATAGATCAGTAGTCGGGGAAAGATCAGCATTCAAAACTGGAAATATGGTTTCTGCTGAAGGCTTTGGCACTATTGTAAAACTGAAAAATCCTGAATCAAACCATTCTAAGTTAAAGATTGACTATAACATCCTTACTTGTCAAGATACTTTTCCCCTTGTCTTTCCCTGAGCCTCATAATTATATCTAGTAGCATTTTTGTTTCCTTTTTGCTCTGCCTGAGAAGAAGGTTCTACCTGGACAATAAATTAATTACATTATCTTTACTATAGACTCCCATTTTTTTTTCTTTAAGAGTGACTCTCAGATATAATTAATTCCTGCACTTCAGCCATGTCTAGTGTGGCGATTGGAGCATTTGGTAATTTTTTCCAACAAAAGTTTCAAAGGTTTAGAGATGTGATCTTCACTACTCTGGTAATCCTGCAACTCTACCCCCTTTCATTCTTTTTAAGCAATACTGCACTGACCAGCTAGTCACTGGTCCCTATACTGGGTGTTTCTGCTACAAACACCTGTAGGGCTCTTAACATGGAATTTTGAAACAGAAAATAATTTAATGAGCATCTCTTGAAAATGACACTTGAGTTATTAAGAATTCAAGAAGAATACAAAATTATATTTGTCTTACAATGTTAACAAACTGTGCATTGATTATCTGCCATTTCTGCTCCTCTTACCCTCAATGCCTCCTGGCAGTAATTCCTTACACTGGGATGACATAGTGTCCCAAAACCTGTCAGTATTTGAGGAGACTCCTTACTTGAGTCTTGATAGTACTTTTAATTCTTTTAATTACAATAATACGGAAAGAAAAAGCCAACAAATCTCATAACTCTATTCTTTATCAGTTGCAACATCATTATATGTCCAGATGATAACCAAAATGTTTTCAGTCATCCAGCGAAAGGCAGGCTTTTAAATCCTTTGAACTACTGATTTCCCAAGCTAGTGCTTCTTAACTCTTCAGCAGTGGCTAATGAGACATTAGAATACCAGTCAAAAACTAACAAGTTTTATGTAACTAAAGCTTTTACAACTTAGGAAAAAAGTAAAAGAAAATGAAATTACAAGATAAAAGTCCCTTTAAAAAGTGAACTTTACATTCATTTGAGTTTTTACATAATTGTTTTTAATTAGAGTAAGTATAAGGGCAAACCTCAAGTGGTAAAACTAGAAAGATGAGCCAGGGAGTTATTGGTGGCTGGATCTCCAGAGATACTGACCAATTATTTTAGAACTTCAGAAAGTCCAGATAGAAACTGTTACAAGAGATGTAAAGAACTGACCTAGTTGCAGTTGTTCTGTAATCACTTTTGAAATATTTCAGTGACAGAAGTAAGCAATTATAGATAGACACTGACTTAGGCTATATAAATGGTTCTTTTTCTGAGTTACATAAATTTATTTATTACAAAACAAAGATAATTCAGATAAAATAAAGGAATATGAAAAAAGGGACAAAATGATGAAATTAATAAATATAAAATTAATAGAGATTATTTTAAAATCAAATAGAAAATTGAATTCTAGACCAAAAAATCAGTTCATATCCAAAGTGTACACTTCTGTTTTGAAACCATGCAAGGGAGATAGTCCTAACGTTCAATCATAATTTTTCTCAAAATAAGTCTGCCTCTATTTAGAAGTTCATACACTCTCTGACACAGATAACTTGAGGTTACTCCAGCATAATGGAAGTTCTCATCTTTATTTTATTTTATAGCACTGGGGATTGAACTCATGACCTTGCGCTTGCCAGGCAGACACTTAGGCCAGTGAGCTAGATCCCTGGCCCTTGTGTTTTTGAGACAGGGTTTCACTATGCCGTTCAGACTGTCCTTGAGCTCACTTTGTAGCCCAGGCTGGTCTCAAACTCACAACAATCCTCCTGTCTCAGCCTCCCCAGTGCTGGGATTCCAGGCATGAGCCACCATGCCCGGTGGTCTGGTCTTTTTAAAAAACTACTTTCCATAAGGCAGACACAGTAGTCAGGTTTGTGTGACTACAGTGAAATACCTGAGGCAACTAAGTTTAAAAAGACAAAAGGCTTAATTAGCACACAGTTTTTGAAGTTCAAGATGAAGATCAGATAGCTTGACTGTTTTAGTCTTTGGTGAAGGCTGTACATCTTGATGTGCAGGAACACATCATTTATTACTTCTCAAACTGGAGCAAGAAGAAAAGATGAGGAAGACCCCATAGTCCTTCCAAGGGCACAACCCTAAGGACCTAAGAATTTCCCATGAATCCCCTATTAAATTCCACAGTATCTCTCAATACCACTTCCCTGGGAACCAAGATTATTGTATAGGGACCTCTGGAGGACACTCACCATCCAAACCACACAAGCAGAATATGTGGGTTTGGGGAAATCCAATTACAATTTCTTTGTGCCTTATTTGGGAATAAAAAAGTATTTCTCCCTCATCCCTGATGCACGCAGATAAACAGAGTAAACAAGGAGATTCCTTAAAGGTTCTAGAAGGAGAATTGTAGATGTTACTCATACTGTCTTCGGGACAGCATTCAACACGTAATTCAAAAGGGAGAGTTCTTGAGTGAAAATACTTGTTCTGTTGGTGCCATCTGTTTGTAAGGAAAATTTGTGTTGTATGTGAGTAGAAAGGCTGTCAGGACTTCAACTGGAGATTTTTGTGAGAATATTGAGTAAGTTTTCTCTCTTTTTTTTCCTTCTGGATAAGCTTTGTTCTTTTATTTCTCACACAACATCCTAATTCATTCTACTTCTTGACCTGTCTATCTACCCTAGGAAAGCTTCTATCTATATTTGTAACACTGCTAGAGTAAGATAAAATATGCCTTCTGCAGTTATTTAGTGTCAGTATAAAGCAATTTTTTACAACTCTTTGCTTCCTTTAGTGCAAATCTTTTAAGGTTTTGTTTACTTTTTCAGTTTTTATTCCTTTTTAAATTTTTTTCCCTGTTGTCTTAATACTTTTATTCCTATGACTCAAATTGCTTTTTTTCCCCTATGACATGTGTCTTCCATGGTATTTCTGATTCTCCCTGTAGTCTTGCCCTCTTATAGTTGGTATTTGCCCCAGGCTGTACCTTCTGTGTTTTCTTCTTTTGTTTTTTATTTCCAGTATCTTTAATTCTTCTTATAATGGGAAGAAATGTGATCAGTTAGTTATTCACCAAGCTTCTCAAAGATATCCTGTTTTCTAGCTCTCTTACTTTACTCTTTCAGAGTGTTTGTTTTCTTTTTCACTTTAAAGCACCATTTTGGTCATTAATGTTTTATTTTGAGGCAGACAGAGATGCCATTGTGAAAGTTTTTTGAAAGCTCTTCCTGATTATGTAACTATTTTTAAATATGTGCTAATTGATAGACTTACTAGGAGTAAATATCTGGCTAACGAGGGAGAGTTCCAATGGAGTTATGTAGCCCCTGGGTAAACTCATTAAGACTGTTCTTGCCAGGAAGACAGATATACAAGGCTACCAATTTGCTACTCTAAACCAGCATCATTCCTACTAATTAGGAGATGAAGATTTTCCTTCAATAGTATAAGAATAAACTGTCCCAAATATGTCTTTCTCTTCCATTTCCACCTAGATAACTCAGCCTCCATCTACCTGAGATCTACACCA
>RJWT010009241.1:0-25334 GCA_004365215.1 Cuniculus paca
CGGGGATTGAACTCACGACCTTGCGCTTGCCGGGCAGGCGCTTAGGCCGCTAGATCCCCAGCCCTGTTTTTGAGACAGGGTCTCACTATGCCGTTCAGGCTGGCCTTGAGCTCACTTTGTAGCCCAGGCTGGTCTCGAACTCACAACGATCCGCCTGTCTCAGCCTCCCGAGTGAGGGGATTACAGGCTTGAGCCACCACGCCCAGCCTAAGATTAGTGCTTTTTATACTGTTTCTTTATAAAACTGTGGAGGATTACTGTAGAAGCTAGAGTCATGATGATTTTAAGCTCTGGTTTTATCAGCTGTAAGAAATATTTTTACTCCTGTACACCTGTTGCCACTTCTGTCTCTCCAAACGTATTGCCAGCAGTGCTGCTGCAATCCTCATTCCCACAGGAGGCAAATGAAGGCTGGACATTTAAAGCCTCCCCTTGAGCACACACCTCAAACCCAGAGGGCAGGAGCACCCCACTCCCAGCTCCTCACCCTCACCAGACTTGCCCTTTACTTCCTCTTCTTCCTAGAACAACTGCTTAGGTAAACATCGATTATTTGCACCTGTTGTTTTAGGATTAATGGCAGCTAGGCATGGTGGTTCACACCTGTAGTCCCAGATATACTTGGGAAGTTGAGGTGAAAGGATCCCTTGAGCCTAAGAGACAAGCTTGGGTGACAGAGAGCCCATCAAAAAAGGAACAAACTAAAAGAATGACAGAAAGGGAGGTGCTGGGTTATTAGCAGATGCTTGTTACCCTTCTGACTCATGAAAGCTTGGGAGGCCCCCAAACCCTACATCATCCCCAAGGCCTGTGGCTGGTTTGCTGTTTCCCAGGGCCTATTATTTAGGGATTGTCTGTTACCCTATCGAACAATGGTGCCTCCTTGCCTCCAGTTTGCTCACCTAGTCAGCCTCTTCTGGGAGATGGAAGGGTGTATCAAAGAGAGACTAGCGTCAGTGGCTGTCTTTTGCCCTGCTCTCTAGGTTGGGCACCTTAGATACACCCACTTAAATTAATTATGGAGTATATGTTTCACAAAGCAGTTCTCTGCCTCCTGTGGGGATTTTTTTCTTTTTTGGAAAAGCCATTGTGAAATTCACATGGTGATCAGGAACCAAGTGGCTGGAAGCAACCCTGTAGCACTGTGTATGCAGTCGGTAGCATTTGTGTGTGTGTGTGTGTAAAGACTTCAAGCTCATTTCAAAGGAGCCTGAAAGCCACTACCACTTGCTCTTCAGCTCTTCACAAGTTGTAAATCACTATGCATATTTGCCTCACAGAGCCCCAGCCGGCTGTTTGATTTTCCCGTGAAGGACCAATGGAAATGCTTATCATGAAGGAAGACAGGCCTCCTCCAGAACCTCAATCTTTTAGAAGCATTCATTATTTAAAATGGATACCTGAGTGCTACCACACCCCTAAACCAACCCAAAGTAGGACAGTATCTACAAGAGTCCTCTGAAAGGTAGAATCCTTTGAGGTAGAGGCAGGGAGGGGAGAAAAGGTTAGGGAGGACATGCAGTTGTAATGTAAGGACAGTTGCAGGATTTTGGCAAAGCAGGATCTGTATTTTGAAAAAGTTTTCACAGAACAGTGTCCACAGGTCAGAATCTCAAGGTCCATTCACCCCAACAGTGTGATTCAGTGACTGGCCAGGAGTTCCTGAAGGCACAGTTGCTTAATCTGGAAGCCAGGACAACCTACATCCAGGATGTTTCTTTAAAACACAAACTCCTGGGTCCTACTCCAGACCTACTGAAACAGACTCTTTCAGGGGTGAGGCTAGGGTTGCTACCCCTTAAACAGACTTTCTGAGTGATTCTTGAGCACACTGAAGTTTCAAACCACCAGAGACTTTTGTCTTTTTTACTCATTGATAGATCCAAGAGCCTGGAACTACAGTCTCAGCTCAATAAACACTTGTTGAATGAATGAGGACCCTGAGGGTTTGTGTCACTCAGAGGTTCCAATGACCCATTTCTTCCAGACCATCTAACAACTCAACATACAGCCATAAAACAATATCATGTCCCCAAGGTGCTGTCTTAGCCTGGCTGGGGTGTGGGGGCTCTCCTATCTGTGCGCAACAGTTGCAGCAAATTGTCCCCACCTCTTCCCTGTCTGGACTGAATTGCAAAAGCCACATCAGAACAAGCAGCAAACTAGTCTCATAGTTCTGCTCTCTTAAAACTAATTAAGGTCTAATAGTCTCTGTCATTTACTGATAACTGAATCTGGACAAATTTCTATATGTCATCCAGTATTATTTGTAGGTTGAATAACCAAAGGATCAAATTTCCTAATTATTTAAACCACAGGAAAGGCAAGAAAAATACAATCTTGCTATTGTATACTGTACTAAGACTGTATTTATTGACTTATCAGGAATCCACTTCATCCTTCAACATGAAACTGGATAAAGAAATGAATGTCCATACAGTGGAAAACTATGCAACAATATACAGAAAAACTACTGATACACACAACATGAATGAAGCCAACTCCAAAAGACTGTATGTTGTGATTCAGTTTTTTATGACAGTTGGGAAAATGCAAACTCTAGGGAAGGAACAGAATTGTGGCTCCCTAATTAAAGTTATATTTGGGGGCAAATTTAACTACAAAGGGATGGTAGAGGGGAGTTGGGGGGGGCGAGGCAATGATTTTGTATCCTAATAAAATAGTAGTTACATTCTGAATGTTACAACTCATAGTACTGTACACCAAAAAATGAATTTACTATAAGCAAATTATATTTAAAAAGAACCCACTACATCCACAACTCATTTGGTCTCTGGAAGCCCCTAAGACATTTTCCTTTCCTTTACTCAGTGTGGGAAACACATTAACAAGTGGTCTTGGAGTGTAGGTGTGAAATTGAGGGATCACTGCTAGTCCACACAGTCTATGCTAAGCGTATTATACCTAGGGCCAAACACAGTATATAGTAAACTGGAGATTATTTTGTAGAAAACTCTTTTATTATAGTGCAAATAACTTTCAGCAGTGACATAATGTAACAACACATTTAGCAACATTTTACACCACGCAGTAAATAAGAAAGTGTTTCTTTGAAAATATTTTATCATAGGAACATTATTTTTACATTAATGCCAGAAAATGCCAAGGCTGTTTCTCAAGGCAACAGGGCTTTCTCCCCTTTTTGGATATTTTCTTTTAAATACAAATGGATTTGTCACTTAACAAAGCATCAATTCTAAGAGTAATCTCTTAAGGGGTTTTGAACTGAGGATGGTAAGATTTGAAATGGGGTTTCAAATTTTAAAAAAATACTTTTAAGACAATTCTGGGATAGCCCAGAAAGCAGAAGTCACTTTCATTAACTGTTAAGTAGATACACACATTCACTTCAATTTTGCTGCAGAAACAAGATTGTCTAAAGCCTGTCTTTTATTTCCCCAGAGCCTGATTGTTACTCCTGGATTTTGGTTATTGCAAAACTAGGGCTCAGGACAGAAATAACTCCTTACATACACAAATATTTTCCTGTGAAGCTTTAAATTGCACTTTCCACCCTGAAATTCCCACCTTACACCTCACATGCCAAGGAGAGGGTATGAACATGTTCCAGTTTACAGCTAACATTAGGACAGAAGGCTCCCTTCTCATTTAGCTATACCTAGACCATCACAACACTTAGATTAATCTCAGTAGGCTTATCTAGGAGGTTCCTCCTGACCTCATAGGGAAATGAAGGGTTAATACTGTATTTTCACACTAAGCCGCCTAAGGGCTTGGCTGCTAATGAGTTAGCTGATAGGTTGAGAGAACACAGTGTCATTTCCAATCAGTTATACTCCTGCTCCTCTAGTTTCCTCTGAATTATGCAGAGGGTGGGAACAATGGGCACTCAAAAGAGCCCTCCCATAGGGTCTTCCACCACAGTTGAATCAAAGCCCCTACAAATAAATTTCAGGGTACCCTCTAAGTCTCTCCTCAAAAATGAGGAGTGAAAGGTTAAATACAGGCTTGAAAATACCTGGAGCCACAGATTAGCCCTCAGAGCTGAATATGGCTAATTCAGCTGGTATAAACAGCTTATAATGTGCAGCCAGTCTTTTTGGATAAAGTATCTTTGTATATAACACCATGGAACTGTGCTAAACAGTTTCAAAGTTCAGAAGAATCCAAATATGTCACCTATAAAAAAATTCACAATTTTAGTTAGCTTTGTTTATCTTAGACTTTGGTACTGAAACACTGTCTACATTCTCGACACATGAAAATGATCTGGCCACTTCAGTGCCTCTGCATGATGTGTGAAAAAGCAAAGCAGGACAAGGACATGTCATAACAAGACGCAGTATGCTGTACAAACAAAATCTAAATTATATATAAATACACCCCCACCCAGCACCCCTTTCTTCCCCCACTACCTAGCCAAAGCAATGCCAAGGGGCCTTCTTTTTAGGGTCAACGTACTTTGTGAAGTCTAGCTCCTGGGATTCCAGCCATCTCTGGCCTTGCAGTGACATTTACAGTTTGCAGCCTCCTGCTGGAGACACACTACAGTTTGGTCACTTCCACAAGTGCATGGAAACCTCTGCACTTCGGAAGCACTGGAAGCATTCACACTGTTGGCTGGACTCAAGGACTTGGGAGTCCTATGACTTAACCTTTCAGATAAACAACCAGATCCTTTCCTAACCTGGATCCCATCCCTTCCTACTACAGACTCCAAGCCAAGACAGGAAGAAGCATCTTCTACTCTGAAGATCCAAAGGTACTGCTCTGGGATATTGGTGCGGGTCATATAAGAAAAGTTATACAATGAGCTAACAGTTTAAGTTGATATAAATTATTTCCAAGTAAGTTATTTGGGGCTATCTGCTTGTGCTTTACACTGTATTCCAGAATCATTTTCATATTATACTTTTAAAAGTCTATATAATAGTCATTCAAAAAATTGTCTATGCAATCACTTATGTGTTTTCAATTTAATAACAACTTAATGAACTATTATGTAAGTCTAGGGAGTAGTTAATTCATTTTAAAGAACCCAATACTGTGCTAATTCACAGAAAGGAGAAGAATGTAAATAGAATTTTACATAATTGATAATATCTTAAAAAGCGGTTTTATCGAAACATTGCGAATTTTTCCCAAAAGCACTTACAACATTTATATGAAGAGATCCAAAGTTCAGGAGTTTGGAGAATACAACCCAATTCTTTAAGGTATAAATTCACGTTATATGATTGTAATATGTAATTTTCTCTCCTCAACCTAAGATATTTATACATTCAGAAGTTTATAACTTGCTGTTCTTGAGACATTGCTCATTCTCTGACGCATACGTTGAATATAAATAAATAGCTACAAGAGAGCTTCAAAAATCTGAATTGACCTTACAGTGTGCCAAAAAAAAAAAAAAAAGAAAAAAGAAACAAAACAAAATTAAACTTTGAATAACCTACATTCTATGTAAATACCCTGACTAAAATGTTGGTTGTGCTACACAATTCCACTTCAGTGCAGAAATGCGTTGATTTCGGTGTACCGTAGCTTTAAATGCCTTTGGCATTTTAGTTTCTAAACATCACCTTGGTTAAAAATGATGAATAATTTGATATCAAATCACCAATCATTGCCAGTCCACTTTAGTTTAGTCTGAATAAATCCAGCATAAATGTATTACTTTGTTTTGGGAATAATGGCTCGATGTCTTTGTCCAACAGCTTTCTCTCTATGGGCAAACCACAGCCGAAGTTGTCGTTTTGGGTTTAAACTGCACATAAAGAAGAGACAGTGAAGCTTGCCTTTTGTTTTCTTTTTAAGTCTCTAGCTCTTGATAGGACACTTCTTCCAGACCAATAGTCATGTAGTTGTGGCACCTGATTCTATTTGAAACAGAGATGGTTTAAACATCAGCCAAGCTTGGTGATCTGGAGGTCCCCATTTATCTTTATGGTGTCAATCGCAGATAATGTTTGAATGCGATGGTAAAAATCAAAAAGTTGGTGTCCATCCACAAACACTCTGAAACGTGGGTGCTCACAAAGAATTTCCACCTGGAACAAACAAAATAAATATATCAATTCATGATTTCAATGAACCCTGGGGGGGAAACAAATTTCATTTTAGGAAAAAAAAAAGGCATAATCTTCAGTGATCCTCAAACATCAGAACGCAATTGAACCACAGAGAGAGCTAGCTGGAACACAGATTGCTGGGATCTACTCCCCAAATTCTCAGGTCAGTAGTTCCAAAGTAAGGTTTAAGAATCTGCATTTTCTGCCAAGTTCCAAGGTGATGCTAATGTTATTTAGATAGGGAAAACACTTTGAGAACCACTGCTCCATACTATTCGATATCTTTTAGAGATTTTTAAATTGCTTAGGCTTTTAACATTTCTCAAACTCCAGAAAGTGATGTAAAAGAGCAATTTGTTCATATGGCATTTAATGCCTCCACCGTTTTCCCCTGAACAATTCCAATCCACCTTTAAAGGAGCCCCTCACGAGGCAGAACTGGTACCCTTTAATAGCATGTAATGATAGTCTAGGCACTAAAACATAGTAAACACTAAAGTAGACAGAAGGTTACATAGTAATTACCACTGGACTAAGAATGTGTAATTAACAATGCTTTGTTAAGCCAAACAGAAATACTGATTCCACATGGTAAAAGCTTTTCCTCTTCTTTTCCTTAAGTTATTCACCATAGAGTCTAATTATTGGCTCTGTGCTATGATGTATTAATTAAAAGCACTGGTATTAAGGAAAGAGTCCACATGTGATATTAGTCACATTTAATTCTTATTATTGGTAAAATTGTATCACCAAGGGTCTATTTCACTCCCATGTTGTTGCTGGGGGAACATTATATTTCTTCTGGCAGTGAGAAACTGGTTGTGCACACTCATGAGCTAGGGATTAAGGTTCATAATTAAGAAACTGTCACAGCCAAAAGGAGTCTAAGGGGACATTACCATTCTAAGAGAGATATGGGATGAGAAAATGAGTGAAAGGTACCTTCTCTAGACTACGAGAAGGGTAGCCACATCAATTTTATCACTGGTGTAAAAGGTATGGATTCTTATTTTCTCCCCATAGAGAAATGATCATAAGGTGTTCAAAAACTTCTAGATGGAGAGCAACATATTAATGGTAGTTCTGCTTGATTGGGCAAATATATAACACAGAGCTTACTGTTAACGGGGTGTGATGAAAAGAATTTCATCCCTGGGCCTCACATTTCAGTAAGTCCTTTTTAACGCACTACTGACTAGTATCTCTTATTCGGCCCTGTCCTCCATGGAAGGAGGTGCTGCTCATGTTGCCTGATACATGGCAAGTTGGGGCTGTGTTTCGTGCCTACTAGATAATAGGCAGCAAATTTATCTTCATCCAGGCCCAAGAGAAGGAATGTGTCAGCCACACAGCCTGTGACCATGAAATAGACTGAGGCTTAATTAACCCAAGGAGGAAAACAAGGTCACAGGCATGGCCTCATTAGCAAAGGGAAAAGAGAGCAAGAAATGATAATCATTCAGTTCTTCAAAAAGTTGTGACTAATAAGGTTCTGAGCCACTTTCAGACTAAGAAAAAAATGAAACTTCTAAACACTTATGAATATTTACTAACCAATCAGATATTTGGGGGCAAGTATTTGCGATATGCTTAATACCATGTTCAGTACTACATAGCAGAGTGTTTATTAAATTAATACTTGTGCAATAGCTAAGTATAGTAATTGTTCAGTATTAACAATCTGGTTATTTAAATATGGGTGTATTTACTAAATGTATGGGCTGGACAGCCTTTGGTGAATATTAAATTCTATCAGCATGCAGAACTCTTTTTATTTTTTCTTTCACCATTAGGTGACAAAATTCCTGGCCATGCAGAAATTCTGGCTGCTGAAAGTGTGCTTGGCACACACTAGATAAGGAGAACATTACTACTCTGCCAGTGGTTGTGGCCCTGGCACTGGAGGTACTCACCCTGAATGGCTGGTCTGGGATGAATGGGAAGTAAGGGATTGCTGACTGTTCTTCACCTTTTTCCCCAGATATACAAGAATTTCTGAGTAGCTGCCGGTCTGTGAACACAGCTTTGAGTTCAATTGCCACATCGGCAGGAGGATCTTCCGAGTCACCACAGGTCAAGCTGATTGCAAAGCTGAAAAGAAAACAGTCTCACTTACTCAGGATTGGACATAACATTTCAACAAGATCCAAGTCATTCCTCTTCTTGGTTTGTCTGTGTTTTAATAGGTCATTACTCTTCACAAGAGTTTAGACTACAGAGAAGAAGGATTATATTTAAACTAGTTTTATTACTGAAAGCAGGCTCTGTTGAAAACTTCAGTGGAGTTGAAAAATGACTAAAATTACAGTTCAAGTACACCAAACGATTCACACATCTGTATCTTAATCTACTTCAGAATTCTCAATAGCCTCAACAATAGCCTCAGAAGTTGACCCAGAAGAAATAATATCTTGTAAGCTTTGGTTCCTACTTAGACTGTTGGTTTTTGTTCCAAGAACTATGTTTCAAAACTGTAAAAAAGAAAAAAAAATCCTTTGGCCTCTCTAAGGGTCAAAGAGAAAATATGGGTTATATTTATCATCTCTGATATAAATAGCTGTCTGGAGAAATGATGGCTAGGATTCATACACATTCTTTTCATGGGAACATGGTACTTTCTTGGCATGCTCAACTAGCAACACCGTCCACAAGGAGAGGGACAGGAAAAGACTAAACCCAACAGCAGTAGGCAGGGCCTTGCCACTGCCTAATTCTGAGGACGGTAGGACTCTGCCTTACCTCTCTGGGTTGAGGTCTACGATGCCCATCACTAACACCTTTTTGCCTGGTCTCATGCCACCTTTAATGTGCCCACAAAATGGAACGATCTGCAAAAGAGGAGTGGAGAAACAGCAAGTTTACAGGCTGTTAGAGAAGGGCCAAGCCCTCAGATCCTGAGAATCTGAATCATTAGAAAACGCAGGAAAATGTAGCTATAAAGGAGGGGGTACAGGCAGAGACATGGAGCGCAGAGCAAAGCATTTACCAGTCGTGGGAAGTAAACGTCGGCTTGAACTGGAGAGCCCAAGGAGTTGTTTAAATGCCCATCATCCAGTTTCTAAAAATAGAAGCACACAGATTGGCTTTCCACAGACCCTTTTTTCTTAGGGGGTTTGGCGGAGGGAGAACCTACATAAATCGGTCAGAATCCAGCAGCCCACCAGCAGCCCTTCATCAACACACAGGCATTTTCTGCAGAAGATGCCTCTTCCTAGTCCATTAAATAACCGCATGAGCCACCCACCTCCCCGGGAACAAAAGCGTTCCTTCCACCAGGTAGCTAAACATCCCTTCAGATCAAATTCAAGGTCGAGGGCTTCCGAGAAGGCAGGAGGTGGGCAGGCCCCTCTTCAACTACAGAGCATTCTGCAACCTCTGCAACCGGTGTCGCCCAGGCCTGTCCTTGGGGACGTGGCTGAAGTGAAGCGGCAGCGCTCAACTTCTCTCGGGAGCCCGGGGCACGGACCCACTTCCATCCAGGAATCCCCAGGACATGGGGGGCGGCCGCGGGGAGCGCGCCCCGGACACTCACCCACGCGCACACACGTGCAACGCGCACACACCTGGCCGGTGGCTGCACAGGCACGGGCCGTCGCCCCCCACAGACTCCCCCAGCCCAGCGCCTGCGGCCCGGGGAGCCCCCTCCCCGCCCCCACGCCAGCCGCGCTCAGCCCGCGCCGGCTCACAGGTACCGGGCGCCTTCCCGCGCGGGGGCGCCGGGCTGGGCCTGCAGCTTCCCTTCGTCCCGGCCCCGCTGGAACAGGCGGCGGCGTGCGGGGCGGCGGGAAGGGGGCGCCTCGCGTGCACCCGCACACTCACCACCACGGCATCGCTGTCGGCCACCGACCCCGCCATGTTCCTGCGCTGCGCGGCGGGCGGGCGGCCGGGCGGCGGGGGACGCGGGACGCGGCGCGCGGGCAGGGATCCCGGGGCGGTCCTGCGCGGAGCGGGGGCGCGGGTCCGAGACGGGCGCGGGCGCGCACACACACGGCCACGCGCGCGCGCTCGCCCAGGGGCCCGGCGGCGACCCGGCGGGCAGGGCCCGGGAGCAGCGGGAGGGGCAGAGGGGGGAGGCGAGGGGCGGCGCGGAGGCCGAGGTGCGAGGTGGCTGCTGCGGCCGGGACCTGCGCCGCAGCTGCAGACGCCCTGCCCGAGCCGCTGCGGCTCCTGCTGCCGCCGGCAAGAGAGAAAGGTGGCGAGGCCCGCGCCGCGTCGGCCCTGGGTGGCATTTAAAAGCCGCCTGGTCCCGGTTCTGGAACCGGGAACAGGGCGGGGACCCGGCCGGGCCGCCGCGGCTTGCTCAGCTTGCTCTGCCCTTCGGCCATTGGACGGCGGCGGAGGCCGGAGACCGGGGCGGGAGGGACGGGCCAGTCCAGGTCGGAGCCTGCGGGAGGGCGGGGTCCCAGTCCGCGCCGCCGCGGGAAGGTGGGTGGAGCTGGCGGATTGGGGAAGGGAAGGACCCGGGCCAGCCAGGTGACAGGTAATTGTGACACCTCGGGCCCTCCCTCCGGCCTCCTAAGCACTAACCTTCCTTCTTCCCCTTTCGGGGGTGGGGAGTGGGAGGTGAGGTCGAGGAAAGCTCAGGGGCTGGGTCCAACTCCAGAGATTGGGCAAGAATTCTTTCAGCGCTTTGCAACAAGGTGGGAAGAAAAATTCAGCCAGCTGACCAGGGTAGAGAGAATGTAAGGTCTCAAGGCTTGCACAAGTAAGTAGCTGACACTAAAGAAAGAGGCCGAGGGGACTTAGGTGGGGACATTTCTAACCTGAGAGGTTGGATACCGACCCGCCTCTTGTGGTCCCCAAAGGCTCTCTTGGGCAGAGATCTGGCTAAGGCTCAGCAAATTAAACTGGGCACAGCGACAGTTTTTAGTAACCTTCCACTGGGCTCTGATTTTTACAAGTCATTTGCCCAGTTTGGGGTAGTAAATTCTCCCTGAAAATGTCTTAACTTTGTGGAGTAATTCCCAGGGAATACACCCCTCTTTCATTCTAAGGCATAGACTCCTTTACGGCATTTCCACATTAGGATGATTATGTAACCTCTCAGATAAAGCTGTATCAACATACCCTCTCTTAGGTGGCATCCTTGGCTTATACATTCCATTGTGACTCACCAGGGAGTTCTACACTAATAAGCAGGGAGCATGTGTGGCTTACGGAATCCCAG
This sequence comes from Cuniculus paca, assembly GCA_004365215.1. Classification (NCBI taxonomy): domain Eukaryota; kingdom Metazoa; phylum Chordata; class Mammalia; order Rodentia; family Cuniculidae; genus Cuniculus; species Cuniculus paca. Next base: position 11,221 of record RJWT010009241.1, read on the forward strand.
AGGGGCTCTCAGCGGCTCTCTTCCAGCCACTGTTACTGGCTGTGTGGCCTTGAACATCACTGGAGCTTTTGTGTCTTAGCTTCCCTTTTATGGACCAGAGCTAATCATAGTAATCTCAGTCTCGAAGGGAGAATTACCTGCACACGCCTGTAAACCACAGTCATATCTCTTGTGCAAGTGATTTTCTCAATTAGCAGCTCAAGTACAGTGCCCTTGTAGCTCGTATTTTTGCTCTTGCCTACCAGTCTTAGCTCAAAATCACACTAATTATTCTAGAATATTATCCAGTTTTAGAAAACTGTTGACATTTTGAAAGCATACTTTGATGTATAACTCAATTTCTAAGAGTTTGGTAGAGGGGAAAACACTAAAGTTCTTTGACAATAGCTAAACGTGACACAGTCCATCATGGTGATTAAAGATCTGGTATCCTGGGTTCAGATTCTGGTTTTACTGTTGATTGACTGGGTGATATTGAAAAAAGAAATTTCTAAACTTTGTCTCTCAGTTTCTTCATCAGAGATGTTGATAATTGGATGATGATGCTTATTTTGGGTTCTGGTGAAGATTAAGTATGTTGGTTTCCGTGCCCTCCTTAGACTAGCACCAATACATGGTAAGCACTTACTCTACAAAAGTATTTGGTGTCTGTCATCTACCGGTCACTGGGGAATCTAGAAGGGACTTTTTTTGGTTGTTGTTAAGGTTAAATTCCAGTGGAGAAAGTTAGTCAATAAATTAATATATTAGGCAGTAAAGGTGTTAGGGGGGAAAAAAAAACAGGGAAAGAAGAGAAAGAAAAGTGATACTATTTAAGTAGGGTGGGCACAGAAGCCGCCTCTGGTAACGCGACATTGAGAAAAACCCTGGAAGAGGGAATTGTTAAGGACGCAGTGGAAGAGAGAGCAGGTTGAGGTGCAGCGCCTGAGGGGGTGACTTGTTCAGCAGGGATAGGTCACAGAGATGGGTGGTGCCTGGCTCCTCCTCCTGAGAGATGGGAAGATAGTGGAAGCCGCTGAGCAAAGGAACTGCAGTTTGCCTCTGCTGTAGATGGCTTCCTCTGGCTGCTTTGTGGAGTGGCCTTGGGGGAAAGGATGAAGGTAGGAGGGAAAACAGGACTTAGGAAACGCTTGTGCCAGTTCAAGCAAGAGGTATTAGTGATTTTGACAGGTGGAAGTGTTGAAGATTTGAGAAGCCATGGGCTCTAGATACTTCCTAGTTATTATCATTATAAAGCTTTGACGGTTTTTATCCCTTCTGGGTCTGTTTCCTTACTTGGAAAATTAAGGGGTTGGACTCATTCATCATTCCTTCTTAGTGCTTAGAATGTTCTCTGATTTCTGGAAAGCTATATGGATACCAACCAAATTTAAAAGGGTTTGATAGTAGGTGCTGCTGAATGAAAATAATCTTGAGTTGAATCTTGTGGTAAGTGGTTTCGTAAAGAATAACCTTTGACTTGTTTAGTAAGTGGAATTTAAGGATTTGGATTGTTGAAGATAAGTTTCTTACATTTAAGGAATGTAAAGAATAGCAAGGTATTGAACCTGCCTAGGATACTTTGTCCTGGAGAATTATCTTTTATTCAAAAAATTCTTCATTTCTTCTCCATCTACAGAATGGTTAATTTTATACATGGTGAGCAGAGAGAAAGGCTAAAACAAATTTTTGTTGTAACTAAGAGCTGAGCAGGGTTGAACTACCTCTTACAGGGAAAAGCCATTAGCAAATTAATGAACTATAGAGCTCAAAAAATCTTTCTCAGAGTTGTAGAGTGAAACTTTGCACTATGCTTTGATTACAGACATTCGTATCTAAAAATCATTAACCAAGATTGGCACCCATTTAAAAAATACAACTGAACTCTCAAGATGAACTTCAGTACTACTAGAAACTACTCAAAAGGCTATAAAAGGGAGGAGGCAGTCAAAGACAATTAGCATTAAGAAAAATAAAAATAGGACTTTGAAGACAGACTTTGCTAAAAGACCTTTCCAGATAAAAACAGTAGGTTGCTTTCCTTTTTTCTTATCATTTTATATATTTTATTCAAATGTATATGTGTCGAATTTCTGAGATTGGAGGGGAATAAAGCATTGATGGTGATTCAATAGCTGTTTGATCGGTCTGGCTATGAGCAGTGATAGTATGAACCAAGAAGAGAGATTTGCAAATGATTCCACCAGGAAACTCTAACATGAAGAATAATCTGCCAGGGTCCTTGTGTGTAGCTACCAGCTGGGAAAGTCCCTGTCATAGTAAAAGATCTGTGTGCCTTGATGTTCTGTTCTACACTGATGCTGTGTTTATTTTGATATAAATACAATGTGCTCCCACACTTGTACATTTAGTAAAACAAGCATCCCAAAGTTTATTGTGTTTATTACCCTGTGGCACTGACTCCTTTCGCACCCCATGGCTGAAGGGCCATCATAGCACACTTTGAGGAATCAGACTCTGCACAGTATTCTGGACCCATTGGGGTTGGGTTTTCAGTTTCCATAACTGCTTTTGCTGGGCCAATCTCTGCTCTCATGATCGATATGCATGTAGGCAGCAAAATACACAAACTCAGCATTCTTTTGTTTACCTAGTTAGGTAGGAGGATAAACATTTATCAAGCTATTTTTCAATATTTCAAAATACGATTACAGGTTTTAATTATTTTAGGAACTATAGTTGTGGTTATCAAATAAGTATTTTAGATGCATACACACAAATTCATATTGTATCTAAGTAATTAGGGGACAGCCATAAAACTTGGCAGTCCGTGCCAACTCAACATTTCATTATTTTTGGTTTATTTATGAGGAAACTAGAATCAGCCTCCTGTGTGTGTTTTAATTACTTAGTAGAGGCAAGATTGATTTCAGAAAACCTCCAGTTTAAGAAGACAGTCACGAGCCCTTTAGGGAGACTCTCAGGGATTTAGAGGTGTCTGCCACTCTGTGCCCCCGAGATGTTGCAGTGGGCTTTTTAGCATGCCTGAGAAGCCATCACTGGAGTGCAGCCCCTTCTCTAGAGAGCTCCCTCTTGTGAAAGGTAACAAAAGCCTGGCTGGCGGGGAAACAGAGTGTGTTCTGCCTAGGGACACAAAAAGAATCCTGCTTCCAGTGCTCAGAATGGGCAGCCTGAATGAACAGTATTTTAAGACTTTTTTTTTTTACAGTGGGGCTTTGTACTTGCGTGTACACTGAGAGTCAAGGATGTGTTTCTGCGCCTTTTCTTCAGCCTAACCTTCCTGCAATTCCATGAGGCAAATCTGTGAATCAGTCAGGATTTTACCCAAAGGAATGTGACAGGCCTTGGAGGTGGTGCCCCAGGCCTAATTACGCTCTTGTCTTGCTTGATGCTTCTGTTTTCATTTGCTGGTTTATAGTCCTCCCTTTCATTGCCTCTATGATTTTATTTTCTTGTTGTCAAGTGGCATAAAGGGCTTCTTAGTTTTGTAGTTTCATGGAAACTTGCCTGGCTTGGCTGGGTGGAAGGAGACCAAGATTCCGATTCAGCCGTGATTTGGAGGCCCTGACCCATTGGGAGGAAAACAGAGGCAAGCTGCCAATTGGGCAGCTGCCTTTTAGAGGAAACACTTAGGTGGCGTGGATTCCTGGCCTCCTTGAAAAGTAAATGACATAGAGCAGCCATCAGCACAGCACAGCTTCTGAAAAACTATCATCCAGAAGGCATCTGGGAATTTAAATTTATCATCCAAATTTGATTTCTCCTAATGATTCAGAGAAGACATTCTTGGTATGTCTCAACTATTCATTGAGTTGGGCTGTTTTAGTTGACATCTTTATCATTTTTAAATATGTGCATTTGAAGCACTTAGATATATGTTTCTTAAGGGTTTCTTTACTATTCTAATGTTGGGACTCAGGACACACCATCTCGAAATACAGCTGCAGGAGAACAGAATATGCCACCCCAAAATATACTTCTTTGGCATATTTTGAGCTGGTTATTCTGAAAAATTACAGAGAGGAGTAGCTTTGAAAAGCTGACCTTTTGTAAAGATTTTCTGTAAAGGAAATCTACAGTGGTAAAGTAGGTAGAGGGGTGCTGTAGGCAACTTTTATCACCTAAGAGACTTATCTGCTTAACTGGACAATCTCTGTCCGTAATCACTTTCCTGCATTGCCATTTTGTAACTTATGTCACCATCACCCCCAAGAAGCCCAAAGCCCCTACCTGTTCTTTTGTGTGACTTCAGATCTATGTAAGCTTCAATCACCTGCTCTTTGAGTCTCACATATTTGTGGGACTTTCCTATGTATGTATTATTTCCTTATAATCTGTCTTATGTCAATTTAATTCATAACTCAGCCAAAGAACCTAGAAAGATAGAGGGAAGCCATTCTTTCCTTCCCTGCATTCGTATTATACTAGATTCCTCCTCCGAACACTGTCTCTTCCATCTGACAGTATTCCAAATGGAATGTGTTATCTTCCCTGTTAACATAGCAACATAGCCCAGAAAAATGAAAATGAAATGCTTTGCATTTGGGGACTGGTTCCAACCCATTCCCAATCAGGTAACATGTTTTCTGTGTAAATCTAGTTTCCATGGTACACAGTGATTTTGACCCTGAATTGTAGAAGTAATTTTTTTATAGAGAAAAATTAAGTTTAGAGTTGAAAACATTTGTGTGTATGTGGCACTGGAGATGGAATCTAGGGTGTTGTGTATGCCCAGCTCTACCACTGCTGCAATTTCAGCCTGAAAATATTTTAAATTAAGACAGAAATTCAAATTGGCAGTCTACACTGTTAAATCATGATGTTACTCATTCACAACGATGGCCTTGCTTGGCACAGTGTTGCTCCTAAACCTAAAAATTAGATGGAACTCTGTAAATTCAGGAGGCATCAGGCTGGGCACCACTCTTCAGAATTGCCTTGTGTGTGGTGGGGGGTGGAGTTGGGGAGGTGGAATTGTCAGCTTTTCTTGAAAGCCAACCCTCATTTTGGTTATCAGGAATAAATAAAGGTAACTCAGTGTATCAGTCAGTGCTCACTAGAGAAACAGATTTAATGTAAGATATATAAATATATAAGAATTTCCAAGATTGGCTTATAATGGTCACCCACAGAGTCAGGTGTGGAAGAGTGCAGAGGACCTGCCTGTGCACTGGTGATTTGAAGGACCAGTCAAAGGCCTGGGGCCCAGAGTCATGTTCTGCGGGAGTTCATAGCAGGAGGCCAAAGGGTCTGGAATGGAAGGCTGAAGGGTCTGTGCTGGAGGCAAAGAGTCTGGACTGGAAGCCAGGAGACAATGTCCCAGGCAAAGACTGGAATTCCTTCTTGTTTCCCCTTTATAGCATTCAGTGACAAGCTGCCTTCGGGTGGGTCTTCTGTCTTCAGTAAATGCCCTCAGCCACACTCAGGACTATGCTGATCCAATTTCCTTGGGCACTTTTTACTGAAATTGACACAGTTAACTATCACATTCAGAGAAAGGAAGCAAAGGCAGTCAATGTCTGTGGGGTTTTTATTTGATTTTATTTGTTTATTTTTGTTCTGGGGATTGAACCCAGGGGCACTCTGTCATCAAACTACATCCTAATCCCTATTTATTTATTTATTTTTGTTATATTTTATTATGAGACAGGGGCTTGCTAAGTTACTCAGGCTGGCCTCAACCCTGAAATCTTCCTTCAGCCTGCTGTGCAACACCAGCTTGTCTGTGCTTATTTTTGATTCCATCAATTTAATGCCAAGGAAAAGTCCATCATGAGGAAGAAAGGAACTTTATGCTGTGTCCTTTTTTTTAGATGCCTGGAGCACAGGAGCAAGTATTAAATTTCGAACCTTCAATGCTTTCTCAGCTTTCTCTGTAACAGTTGCTTTCCTTGACACCAATGCTGAATCTTCTCATATGCGACTCTTCCCAGCCAGTTCTGCTCACCTTAGGCACCATTTAATAACACAAAATGACTTGTTCGCTCACAATTTCAGCTTCTCCCCTGGACAGGTTTGCCCACTTCATTCCTTGTCCTTAAGATTTCCCTATGCCTCCCATCAGCGCAGTGCTCCTCTGCTGAGCAGGATCTTCCACCATAGCCTGTCTTTACTAGGGAGGATCTAGTGCACAGATTCTCACCCAGCCTGAAAGAAAATTAAAATCAAGTAAACACAGGCCATTTATATATATGATCCTTCTTTGGGAGGCAGGAATAGGTCATGTCTAATTTTTCAGGAGATTAATATTCATCCTTTTTTCTTTTGATCACGAGGTATAGCTGGCCCAGGCAGAAAAATGTATATCATCCCAATTCAAGCCAAAGTAATATAGCTAATAATTATTCTAGAGAAGTTACAACTAAGGAATGACATCAGATGATTTTATAGGTTATCCGAATGCCAAGTGATATGCTATAAATGGAAATGAGAAGAAATGAGTTTAATGAGAACACAAGATGGGCAGAATTTCTGACTATGAGCAGGACAAGCATTTTTTCAGGTGTCGTGCTGATTTTAATCTATAATATTATTTAATTTCAGTGTTCTAGTAGAAGCTCGTAAAACTGCCACAGGTTCACACTGGAGTCTGCAGTAATTATGACACAATGCTAACTTAGAGCATCACCCAGGAACCAAAGAATACCCACATCATTTAGCAAATCATAATTTAGTTTTCTTCTTCAGTGTTGAGCTTAGATTTAGTCAGTATGGTCTTTTAAAAACATAAATTGTGATCAAAGCACAATATATGCTTGTATGGAATTGTCATGGTGAAACCCACTAATTTACACAATTAGTATGACAATTACAATTTTTAAAGAGTTAATATAAATTGTATAGCATCAACCCTCCTTAAAATCACTTAGGGGGAAGGCTAATGAAATCCTAGTTTCTTTCCATAATCTTCAAAGTCTACAGGACTTGACTTGCCTAACTTTACCTGGGGGCCTGAGCTCTCCCCTATTCACCGCTCTCCAGCCCAAACTGGCCTCCTTAGTCTTGCAGCTACCAAGGGAAATGTCCTCAGGAACTTGACCTTTGCTCTTTTTCCTGTGTGCAATATATTGCTTTCGGCAATTTTTTCTGTTTTTTCAGCCCCTCTTGCGAGAAGTCTTCCCTTATTAGAGCTGGCCCAGGCTCCTGAGTGTATTTGCAACACTCATCTTCTGCATTGTATTTGCCTCTGTCTTTAATGGTCATGTTTATCACTTGGTGTAGCCTTTCTACCTAGAAGACTGAGTATGGCTATGGGAATTAGATAGAAAATCTGTTGTTTGAATGAATAAATGAACGAATGAACAAATGGATAAATGAATCTGCAGATAAAAATACAACTTGTAACTGTGAGGACTTCAGAGCCCCACGGCTGGAGTCCATTCATTCATCTCCTGGTTCACAGTGTGAGAACAGTTCTCCTTGGGTTGACTCTGCTCCAGGGTGTTCTTTCCATCACAAGACTGCTGATTCTAGACATCCTATGGCCTTTACATCAGCCCATGTTAGACATTAGCCCATCTTGTTAAACCTAAATTTAAAATGTCAGAAAATACCCTATCAGCAATGAAAAATTTGACTTGTAAGGTCAAGTACAGAAAGATAATAGTGGAAAAAAATCTCAAAGCATAAAGATAGCAATATAACTGCTATGTTAAGTAATAGTATTATTTCCTCATCTTGACAGGGTAAACCTCAGGTTCTTTAAAGTAACCTGATATTGAACAAGAGCATCTTCTCTAAGTGGGATGAGCAATAAAAGGTGTGGCCTTTCCAGATGCTGCTTTAATTTTATTTAACAGGCACTTGTATAGTGTTCACTATGTGCTGGTACTGCTCTAATAACATGACAAATACACTGTAGACTGGGTCCTCTAGATGCAGTAGTTGAGACAGAGTTTGGGTGTGAGGTGCTTATTAGGGATTAACACTTTTGAGAGAAGGCAAAGTGGAACTGTATGCTTAGCTCTGCAAGCCTCAGCCAAATGGAGGGAGCTTAAGGCAAGTGCTGCCTGCTAGAGTCCTGCATCAGGCCAAAACGATGTTGTCCCCCCAAAACTGGCCACCAAATATGGGGTCCCATAGGAAGGGCATGGCCTCAGTTAGGCCGCACTTTACAGCTGGAAAAGCCTGGGGTAGATGAGAGCTGGGTATTTCAGACCGTATTCCCTGTAGCTGAGCATTGAAGTAGGATCCAAGTGATGCATCTCTGCCTGCTCAAATATTAACTCTTTGGACCCTCATAACAACCCCATGCAGTAGGGCCTTAATCCCATTTACCAATGCAAAAACTGAAGCAAGACAAATTAGAGAATTTGCCTAACTTGGTCTGGTAGCAGAGCTCCAGAATTTGAGCACATCAGCACTCAGCTGTGCTGCCTCGTTGTTTCATAGAAAAGGACAAAGATAGCATAACAATAACAGTATTGGTATTGTATTTGACATTATGCTTCTCAATTTTAGAAAAAATAAAATCAAACAAAATAAAACAATAAAGCCAATCAAAACAAAACAGTGAAAGCGATACAGGACTTCAAAACAATAGGAAATCAACAATGGCTACCATAGTGCCTCTTGTTATCTTCAAAATAGCTGTCCATAGCAAACATATAAAATCAAACAGAACAGAATAGAATAAAACCAATTAAAAAAACTTCAAAACCAGATAATAGGAAATCAACAATGGCTACCATAATATATCTTGTTATCTTTGAAATAGCTGCCCATGACATCAGATATAATAAAATCAAACAAAACAAAATAGAATAAAACCAAGCAAAACAAAACAATGAAAATTATACAGGACTTTAAAACAAGGTAATAAGGAATTAACAATGGCTATCACCTTCAGACGGAAATTCCCCATAGTTGTTACACTGCATATTGTTATCCTCCAAATAGATGCTTGGACCACCGGCTTTCGGCCCCATAAGTCAATCACATACTAAACAGTACAAGCATTAATTTGTTTTTTTCTACCTCAGTAGCTATCATCCCAGCCCGTATATTTGACATTATGAAGTGCACTCACATTAGTGCTTTAGTTTTTGTCTAGTTCTTTGTAAGTGTGTGTGTGTGTGTGTGTGTGTGTGTACCTGGTCTAGTGTACATTAAGAACAACATCAAAAGGTGGTAATTTAGGGTTGTCTACTACATTCAAATTTTAAATCACGCCTATAAAAATCTAAGAATCAGAGCTGGAGGCCTTAAGGGCAATGATGGTACTTGCATCCTGGGACAAGAAGGTGTGTGCTGGGGTTCTTATGTTGGCTTAAGAAGAAGGAAATCTTCTGAGTTCAGGTTGAGAGTGGGTAGGTAGAAGAAAGACTATAAAATGGCCAGTCTGTGCTCTGCCAATCACAGTTGCAAAGTGTTAGCAGAGAGAGGATCTGAGGGAAGAGTAGGTAGCACTATGAGGAAGAGAGTAAAAGGGAGGGCTTAGCAAATTCCATCAGTAAGGGCCCTGGGAACTCTTTAGAAAAAACTGAAGACAATTCAATACTGGAAAGTTGTGAGCCAAAGAGGAGCTGAAAGGTTGAAGAGGGGAGGAAAGAGGAAATTTAGTGACAGTAGAACATTTCCATCACATGTTTTTGATTTATAGATTCACATAATCTTTTAAAGATATTTAAAAATCATTTTGTATATTATAGAATTAGAGTTTAAATATTAGCCTTAGGTAAGAAAGAAATTCAAAGATGGCAAGTTTTATGTGGATGATGCAGAATACACATTTCACCCCAATTTAAAGTTTATTTTTGTTTAGAAGGGTTTATACAATAGTCATTATCCTTAAGCATTTTACTCTCATGGGATTAACTGGTTTCACATTCTTTTTCTGGAATTTGATGAAATCCACTTTCTAAGCTCAACAGAAAAATTGTGTTTTAATCCTTGCTACTTTTATTTGTATATAAAACATAGTCCAAAAGCTTGGAACAAAGTCTTGGTAGTAAGTGCTCCTTGCAAAAATAGTCAGCAGGGATAAAGTTCAGCAACATGACATATAAACAGGCCAATGTGTCCTCTGAGCCAGGGGATTAAAGGATTCTACTTGGGATCTGTATGAAGGTTATTCTTGCCACTGAACTGATTATGTCACCATTGTTGACCCTTATGTTAACAGGTTCTTTCCCTTGGAGATATTATTTCACATTCTTTCATGGATATTCTAACATGATTTATTCATCTGCCCATTTTCATAACACATAGAGCCATTTTAGAAACTTGCCCTACAGCCTAAAGCATAACAATACTCTAAATAATACACAAAGTGAAACAAGTACAGAACCGTTTAAAAAGTAACATACAGCAACTGTAGAACTCATGATGCCAAATGCAGTTCTTGCTTAGAGTAAATACTCAAGACAATTTACTACACATGACAATTGGGAGAATGTGAAGAGATGCAATATCTCTGGAGCATGGTATATTTCTAGCATCCTCTGCTTGGAAACCAGCATAGTTTCAGAGAAATGTAGATGTTTCTTAGAGTAAACAGTTTGTATTTGGAGTGGGAACAAATAGCTTCTTTCCCAACTCAAGCATTTCATTGAAGAACGTTTTCCCAAACCCAATGGACCTTATAAAGGCAGAAGCAAGAACAAGTGTAGAAAGTTGTCTGGTGCAGAAATTGCAGCAATAGTGGAGAGAAAAGAAAGAGCTTGGCATCTTACATACTTCCTATTGACCCTGTGATGATTCTGAATTTCCTGTATGCAGTTGCTTTTCAACTGGGCATGGTTTGGGTAAAAATAACTCCTATTCTAGGGAACACAAGAAAGGTGGCTATGTCAAGACTGAGGTGCTTGTATTTAATCCCGGACACTGCATTCAGAAGTCACACAGGACATCTGTCACTTCCAACAGCTGGATTGAGTATCGAAAAAAGAATTATTTAGTAGAGTGCTTTATTCACCAAAAAAAAAAGTCAAGACACATTCTTATGGAAAAGTATTTGAACACTTGGTGATAAAATTGGTGGATCATAGGGTATACATAACTAATAGTTCTATAGAAAATAACTATTTGGCATGGCTAGACCAACTAAATATGTATCCTATCCCTGTGTGTAATACATTTCCACTCAGTTGAACCAACCTTAAGACAAATTCCTTTTTCTCTTCTAAAAAAACAAAGGCAAATATGCAATAGCTAAGTCACCAAAATTCAACCTCTAAAAGATATTTGGTCATAGATATATCTTAAATGAATTTGATGAACTACCAATGAGGACTTTCATCCTGTGTCCCCCTCGTAATGCAGGCCATATACATGTTCTTCAGCCTAGCATTGTTCTAGGATTAACCATACAATTCTTTCATGAGATGACCTTCAAGCATACAAACACAGCAAGGTCAGAGAGAGCTGGAAATGAAAGTGAGTGTAGCCTATAAAACCAAGAGGTACTTAAGATTTAACAAGATTAACAAGTGCTGTTGAAAAGCACTATCTGGCCTGAGTCACAGAGAGGAGGAGATGCCAGCTCAGTGCTCAATTCTCTCAGCTCTGCTGTCACACCACACAAGTGGAAAACTCCTGAAAGTCTTATATGAAACCATGATAAAGCTCTTTGGAAATTGATCAAATGATTGTATCTTTAATAACTATTTCTCTTCGACCATTACAGAAGAAATAAATTGTTCTTTTGTACTGACCCAATTACCATATATACTGTTAACATTCCTTTTGTCTGACTTGTTGGGAAGATTATGTCTGAAGCTTACCTAAGTTTTTAAATTCAAATCATTTAGTATGTAGTAAATGCACGCTAGACCCTTTGGCAACAATTTCCATGGAAAAGAAAAAGTGGGTTCATAGCAGCAAATGGAAGGAGACAACCCTCCTTTTCAAGCTGTGCATCAATGTGTGAATGAGTGGAACTCACTAAATTATATATAGAACTCATCACTCATGTCTACCCATCTTTTCATCCCTGGGCAAAATCAGTTTTTTCCAGATCAGTTGTTTTAACTTTTATGACAACTACCATTTTTAGAATATGCCATGCTTTATATTTGATATCCTGAAAGTGGGCTTTAAATATTCAATCAGGTTACCCCCAGGAATGCTGAGTAATCCCTGTGTAAATAAGTTGCTAAATACTATGTGTACAAGAAACTGCCAGCTAGGTTCATACATGCATTAAAATGCAAGCAGTAAACAGAGCCTGTGCATGTGTTCAGATGCCTGTTTAAATGCTTACAGAAGTTACGAGTGCTCTGCTTTTCAGTATAGGTATCTTGTTGCTTCTATTTTGGCAACTACTCCAGCTGTGTCATATTCATTCTTCTCTTTTTTCCTTACAAACGAGACCTGTTTTGGAATAGGTGGCTGTTTGTCTCCTAAAAAGCTCTATTCTTGAAATTTCCTGCTATTCAGGGTCGTTCTGTAACATAGTTCTGGCCAATGGATTTATATAGAAGTCTGATTGATAAGGCTTTCAGCAAAGCCAGTTTTACCCATAAAAAGTTGGCACATGCTTTTTGCTCTTTGTTTTTCCTCTTTCTTTCTTACTGGAACCTAGACATAAGGAGGGGTAGAAGTCACATAATAGTGGCTGCAGAACAGAAAGATAGAAGGAATCTAGTCCTGGATGGCATCAAGGACTATTGGATGGCCAGTGTTGGAGCCGGCCTCCAGACTCATTATTCAAGGGAAGGCACTTGTTTCAGTCACCCTGGTAAAGTTTCTCTTTCATGTCACTAAAACACCGATGCATAGCACCTAACTTCCATAGAAAAACGTGCTGTCTATAAAGCCCTGGTTGTAAACAAGAGTGGCTCAATTGTCCCAAGAAGTAAGTACATTAAAGGTTTGAGTGAGATTAGTTTTCAGGTAATCCAAGCATTTGGTCAACCAAAAAAAGGAGGAAAAATCTGAAATTTTTCTCTAATCTCTCAGTTGCTTTCAGAGGTCACTGTAACTTAAAGTGGAAAAAAGTGTGTACTTTTGGTCATATTTATTCCATCATCTCCCTATTCCCAGAAATCCAACATTGTAACTTTCTTTAGTAAGCTTAAAAGAATATCAAGAAAAAAATAAAAAAGTACAAAAGCTTCCTATCCTGTAGCACTAAATAATTCAAACCTACTTAACATGTATGTCTCCGTGAATATGCATGTGAATGTGTGGATATGTCCATCACTGATCCCTTTCTTTAGCATAGAAGAAGGACCTAGAATCTTTTTCATTAAGTCTCTAGTCTAAAGCATGAAAATATATTTTTGTTTAGTGAGTAAAAATGGACCTATGAGTGAAGAGGACAAGAATCAGAGTGGTAGACTCCTATTTGACTCTCATATAAAACTCTTGTCACAGGAAGTGTTGACCGAACAGCAAATAGTTCACTCTGTGTGTGTTTGTGTGTGTGTGTATCTTTATAACAAGACTGGAAAGGTAGGTGAGTCTGACTGTAGAGTGCACTGGGGCCAGGTTTAGAAGATTGGAATTTACTCTGTACATATTATTTCCCAAAAGCTACCCTAGGACAATGAGTTGTCTCATAAAGAGATTACATGGTCAGATAAATTGGAGAACTATACAAGCTGCATCCCTTTCCTTTTGAGAATTTCACACTGTACATAGTTGTATATTAAAGTCTGAGAATTTATTTACCCTCAAGGCATAAGCCTGAGTCCAGTGGCCCCATACCTTAATTTTCTACTATAAATTTATATTTTAGCATTATAATATTGGCTGTGCATCTCAGTAGCTTTCGCTGAGGGATACAGGAAATAATCTATGTGTTTACCCACTTGGTATGATGAATATCAAGGAGGCATGCATGTATGAAAAAGCGGCAAAATGGGATTTATGCTTTGGCCAACTAGTTTTGCATATATTTACCTAAACATTACAGAGGTCCAATAGACTCACACCACCCCATGATTTGTTAAAAAAAAAAGTTTTCCTTTGATTTTTCTGGCAGAAGTAGCTGGATTCAGTACAATGGCACATGAAAAACCAAATTTGCAAGTTTTGGAGGAGGTCAAAAGTGAATCATTAGATTAATCATGCATAGGTGATGAAGATGATCCATTATGGTAAAATATATGCTTTCATAACAGAAGAGTGGTGTGAATGGATGATGATGATGATGATGACATTGATGTTGGCTATGTGAGCCAAAGTTCCTGTGACAGTGAAATGGAGCA
>RJWT010009242.1:7243-25429 GCA_004365215.1 Cuniculus paca
GAACATAAAGCCACTGTCTAAATACCAGTGATGTACGATATAAGCAAATTTTCTATAATTTTCTCACATATAGGAACAAACAGTTCTGAATGTATTTTCATGCCCAAATTCATAAATTCTGGATATTACTTTCCCTCTTCAAACAGAAAGGAATAGGATTTATCAATGAGGAATATAATGTGGGGATATTTTAACCTTCATTTTCCAATAGTCGTTTTTCTCTGTCTCACACACAACTCTTCGGCTTTGATACCTTACAGTCACTGGGAATAACTTTTCTCTCAGGCCTGTGTCGGAGCGGCACTGGCTCCGCAGTGCCCAGTGACAGCCCTGCCTGGTCCCCGTCTGCACGTGACTGCCTGCCTGAGGCCCGAGCCCCACCCTGAACACAGCACGTACCTCGTCTTCCAGTCCTCTTCTGACTTGGACCTGTTTTTGCGGGCTGCTCTCTGTTTTTCCTCAAGCCGCTTTTTTTCTTCACTAGCTTGATCTACAATAAGAACAGCAATAAACACAAAAAGTAGGGAGAACCCCCGTCCACGTGCACGGGCATCTCCCCTTTGTGCAGAAGACAAGCATCCAGTCAGCATTTTAGCATGCTGCTAGAGGTAGAGCTGGCATTTGGGACGCCGTCATCTCTCTTGACAGCTTAGCAACCTCTGCCTTCAGCAGAAAGAACCTGCTTATTTTTAAGACCAAAAATGTTGAAATGCTTCAATGAAAACTTGGGTGGAAGAGTGGAGTAAATGTAAAATTATTCTAAACTCTTAGACCTTACAGAACTTCAGACTCCATTCCCAAGAAATTCTCACAATCTTTCAAAGCACTGTTGCTCTGTCTCACTGGTACCTCTGACCCTTTGCATGTGATGATCTGCTGTCCTGCGCGTGACAGGACACTCAGCAGCAGCCTGGCCTCCAGATGCCACTTTCCTGAGATGTGACAACCAAAGTCGCTAGATATTGCCATATTTTTCCTGGAGAAAACTGCTCTCCCCTTTTGAAGAACCACTGAGTTAAAAAAAACTGTACGCTTTAAGATTAAAAATGTTAGTTATTCAAGGGGAAGCCACGCTTTTCTTTGAAGCTCAAGAGGTGAAACGTGAATTGTGAAATATACAGTAACTAGAATACAAAGTTCATAGGATGCTGAATTTCCCACCAACGCATAAGATACACCGCTAGCCATACGCAGAATATTAAGTTACCAGGAGAGCAACACTGAAGCACAAATCTGAGTTAATACAGTCTACTGATTCCCAAGTTTAAGATAAATTTTAAAATGAATTTAAAAATGTTTGAAGGAGACTGGAAAAAGCTAGTACCCAATGACACTAAGTCACCAGGAATGAGATGGGCCATCAGCCCCAAGGGAGCCCTCAGCAGCACAGCCACTCCTTACCGATTTCTCCATTCTCCATGGCCCGGATATCCGGCCGCAACCTGCAGTCAGTCTTGGGGATCACACTCTCCATGTCCTTGTCCACTTCATTCAGGACCATTGCAAAGCTAGTGAAATTATACATCTGAAAGCGGCAAGGCAGTCAGATTAACACGGCACTACCTGAACAGCCCCAGGAGAGAGGCTGTCTCAAGTGACAGCGACCCTGGCTCAGTGGTCATGCTGGTCAGCGGTCATGCCTGTCAGATCACATGCCTAAGCATTACTCGTGTCCAGCAGTCTTAATGTGGGCCTTATAGAATACGCAGCCTCTGTCAACTAAGTAGAACCATAAGCAAAATCAACATTCCTTTCTCTCCACTGCATCCACGCTGGATGTGGAGGATTTCTACTGATGAGATGGCCTCTGCTGGTTGAACATGTTCCTGCCAGCTTGAACCACCGTGATGCATGCATGACTATCCCATCAGGTGGCATGGGACAGTCCCATGGGTGGCTTGCACAGCCATGCATGTATGGCCCTGTCGTGAACATGTCAGCCAGGGCTGGTCTTATCCCCAACTGACTACCCAAGAAGCCACCGGCACATCCTCCAGCTTGACACTACAATGAATGGGGCCACAAATGTGCGGGGCCTTTGGGCGGGGAGGGAAAAGTAGCCAGGAGGCTAGCAGGGGACAACTGATGACAACCTGTCTGCAGTTCAGTGCCGCCTGGCAAAGGGTACGGCACTGAGCAGGCCGGGCTCACCTGGGCAGAGTTCGGAGGCCGCGGGGCTATTCGCCACAGCAGGACGCTGCCAGGGATGACGAACACGCTCTCCGAGTCGGGCATGGGCATTTCATCGGACTCCTCCGAAGTGCTCACCTGCAAGAGGGCCAGGTGGACGGCACTTCAATAAAAGCTTTTAAAATATACATGTGCTCTCAGCAACTGTAGAATAACCTCACTTTATGGTGTCCCATGAGAAAATTAGCTGTGTGAGGGCAGAGACACTTTAGTCTGCTGTGAAGTATTATTTTCCTTTGGTCTAAGGCTTGGCAGAGGGTTCCCTGGTGGCTGCAGGGAAGAGGCTCGGGTTTGTGACTAGGCGGCCCCCCAAGCCTCATGTAGTCATGGAAGTGGCTGAGTCTAGGGTTTGTGATTGACTCATTGTCTAGCACTGGGATTGGCAGTGTGAGTTCTGCACCCGCCCAGGGGTAGAGCCGACATACAATGTAAGGTTGGGGAGGAGGTGTGTTTTTCTCTTTTGCTCAGTTTGCTCTTGCCGCTTGCAGCCACCATGAACGGCTGCCCCTAAGCCATGTCACCCTGCTTTGCAACCAGCTGGGCATGGACTGAAAGCCCCAAAGCTGTAAGAAATAAACCTCTCCTTCCTTCACTTTGGGTGTCAGGTGTTTTGTCTCAACCATGAGAAAAAAGTAACCGAGACAGAGGCCCTCAGAGGGCTTCTGCTCATGCTCCAGGGCCAGCCAGGCCTGGGGCCACCCTCGCTCCTGCCACGCCACACCTGCTCTCTAGGAAGTCACGGAGACTGGGCTTGTGCTGGCAGAGCCCAGAATGTGATGGTCCAAGGGGAGTTGGTTTAGGCCATGGAGTCTTCCAAACTTCCACCCACTCCTTGAGGCTGCTGCTCGTTCTGGAGGAGGGCACAGCTGACCTACTGTCTGTGCCTTCAAGGGATGCTGGGGCTCTGCACTTCTCCTGGCTCCTTCCAGAGCCGAGGCATCGCAATCAAACCCGAAACCAGAGAGGGCAGGCGCAGGGGGCCTGTGGGCGCAGCTGATCAGGTGGCTGACGGCCTCCACCTCTGATGCGTGTGGGAGGGCGCAGTCGGTCAGCCATCAGAAGCCAACCACGAGACACAGGCTGGCGAGTTCCTGAGCAAGGACGCCAGCAAGAAGGCCCTGAAGGCTGCAAGTGGAGAGGAGACTGAAGAGTGGGCGCCTGCAGGGCCGGGCTACTCTGTCCACTGTTGGAGCAACAGATAGATCTGCAGGCTGCAGGCGTGCTAGCCAGCATGACAGACTCGTACCCTTACATCCAGACCTCCCTGCATGTACAGAAGGGCTGTGCAAGTGTTGTGAGTCTCGGGGGCTGTGTGTGTTTTATCAGTCAGTGTCACTTGCACTTAATGGCACCATCATTATCTTTTCTACTACAATATGTATGTTTGTATGTATTTTTTGGTCTTTTTGAGACAGGGTCTCACTATGCCATTCATGCTGGCCTTGAGCTCACTTTGTAGCCCAGGTTGGTCTCGAACTCACAATGACCCTCCTGCCTCAGCTGCCCAAGTGCTGGGATTATAGGCGTGCGCCACCACACCCGGCTCCAGTTTGTTTTTAAAGCTTCCGCTTTTTAAAGACAAAATAACTCACTTGAGTATCTACAGAGTAAGTTCTACGTGCGCCAGGATGCAGAGGCGCAAAGGAACGTCCCGACTTCCGCGGCGCTTACACAGGACTGGGAACTACAGAAGGCTGCACCCTGAAGACTCTTAGCTAAACCCGTCAGTGACGAGGCACCAGCAAGGATCAAGAAGGCAGCTGACGAGAAGAGAATCTAGAGGGCGGTTAGAAAACGGAGGTTCCCTTCCCTGCGCTCCCCGAGGGCCAGGCTCTGCTGGGCCTTCCATACTCGGGCTCCAGGTAACGGGGGAGCCCCACCGCTGTACGTACACAGGGCTCCTAGCTTTGGGGGGCGGACAACATGCCAGCATCACAGGTAGCCAGTCAACTAATGAACTGGTTGAAACGTCAATCTGCTTCAGGTTTGAGCATCTCCAAGGAAGGATAACTGCTCCTCAGCTGCCCGTGCCTGTGGGCAAGTTCAGGAACCTCGGACACGCAGCGGGAAGGAGAGGGGCCAGCCGAGGAAGAATGTTTGAGGGGAAGGCTGCTTTTCTGCAAAGACTGACCAGACCCTTGGGAGGCATAAGGGATATTTCCTGGGATTGCGCCAATGCCCTGTGTGTCCCGTTCTGTAAAAGAGGGCTGGATGACAAGTGTACCGGTGAGCTGTCCTTGGCAGGCTGACTTCCCTTGGCAGGACTGCAGCCACGGAATGTACCGGGGTCCCAGGATCCTGGGACGTTTCTCCTCCAGCCCCATGGGTTTCCTGACAGCTGCAGAGAACCGGCTGCACACCTCACCGAATAAGGCAAAAGCATGCAGGGCCAGGCCCATAAGGAGGAAAGTGGACCGGACTCCACACGGCTGAAGGAAACAAAGAAAGAGAAAGGCCGATGCCATGGGAAAACAAGTCTGGTCACTTAACGGAACAGAACGCTTTGCCTTGGGGACTTAGCTCAGTTTTACAAAGAAATATAACGAATATAACTTCCACCTTTGAGGCAGTGAGGGCTTCTAAAGCTTTTTGTATACATAAGCAACAGGGAAAAGCCCTGGAACCTTCAATCTGGGGCCTGCAGTGGGGCTAGGGACCCGCACTTTCAATGAGTTGCCAATCCAAGGATGTCCCACCAGCAGAAAGGACTGTGTTAGTCTTACGATCCGTCTTTTACAGTGAAGGTCCTGAGGCTGAGATGAGAATCTGGCCCGAGTCAGCACTACTCCGAAACGATGGGACAGGATTCTAACCCAGAGCTCGTGCTCCGCCCCTTTCTCCAGTTAATGGAGAGGACTCGGTCCTTAAACAAGGGCCTCTTGTCCAAACAGCTGCACCCCTTGTGAGCGCTCAGGGGTTCTGCCCTGATGGAAGGGATGAGGTCTGCTGAGAGTAAGAGCTGGCCTGGGGCAATGGGGAATCCCGAGGACACTGACTATCCTGCAGAAAGAGCATTTACTAAGCAGAGAGGGGCCCAGCACGGCACCATCGGTGAGTGGTCCTAACTGCTGTGCTCAGTGCTAGGGAACCAAGCCAACAAGACAGAGCAGCGTGAAAAACGCAAGTGTCTCGGAGGACACTTTACCTATTCAAATCACCCAGCTGAACGCCAACCTTCCACAGCTATGTGAGCTACATCAAAGCCCCACAGAGAACTGCTACCGTACCGGCAAAGTGGCACACAGCCACTTCCTGCACAGGATCGTGCCGGACATGTGCGACTAAGGCACACATCTGCTCATTAAAAAAATGCAAGGAGAAGAATTACACACATCAGCAACACTAACAAAGGGACACCAATCAGCGCCCCAGCACTGGGCCACCTCCTAAAGGCTCAGCACAAACACAAGCATCCAGTTACTCCTCGACGCCACCTTGCAGGACATTCACCTGTTTGCTGTTCTTCTTTTCTTCAGTGTTTTTCTTATCGTTTTTTTTGTAGGCCTCAAAAGTGGCAGGGTCAACGCTGTACAGACACTCGGTCCACTTCCCGTACAGGGCACAGAGCCTCTTTTTGCTGTCAAGAGAGATTGACGTTTAATCAACAATTAAACCAGTGTTTTGCTGTAATCAAATATTAACACCAAGTTTTTTGTGAATCAAATTTTTAAGAAACAGACATTTTCCTGCGGGAGGCTTTTCGGTTAGAATACTAGCTTCCTAGTTTATGGTAGCAGGTTTTAGTGTTGACATCTTGGGACCATCTACTCTATTCAACACATAAAACAGAGACTTTACCTTTTATCTTGAATGTAGCCTTCAACTTTGTGTAATTCCTTACCAAAAAGGCCACACGGCTTAAAATTCAACACACATTTGTCCCCAGTCCTGCGAAGAAAATAGCAAGTTGAGATTACCATGCGGCGCTACAGAAGCGGTAGAGAATGCGGAGTATCTGCGGTAACTTTTCTGGGGCAGCTGCTGTTTACTGATTCTCTGTACATTCTCGCCGATCAGTAGCACCGTAAGGAAAAGTACAGGAGGTCCATCATGAACGGGCGACTGGCCTGAATTCCCAAGGTAGGATTAGAACCTAATAGCTTTTATTCTCCCCTGTCTAGTGAGTAGGTAAAATGTCACCCTACGCCCTCCACATCAACAACACAAAGGAAACAATGTGGAAAATGAGCTCAGTTTGGAATTATAGCCCACAGAGCCTGGGGAAGCTCAGCATTTACTTCATCTTCCTTAATTAGAAATGTCAAGGATTACTATTCATTCAATGAATGGGCTTCTTACGCACTCGGCAGTTAGACTGCCCAACGTGCTGGGTTGGGGTCCGGATCGGGTTGGAGTTGGGGTTTGGTTTGGTTTTGTGTGGAGACAGGGTGTTGCTAAGTTGCCCGGGCTGGCCTCAAATTTGTGATCCTCCTGCCTCAGCCTGCTGAGTAGCTAGGACTGCAGGCATGAACCACCACATCTGACCTACTGCCTGATTCTTAAATTTTCATTGGATTCTCCTAAAGGATTTTTTGGTAATAAAGCTCACTGAAATTGTTTAATGAAAACTGATGCGACAGGTCAAGCACTCAAAAGCGCCTTACTTGTGGTTTGTGATTTCCACGTTGCCGTACTGCTCAATCCAGAGTTTACCCACAATGATATTGTGTACACAGCAGGTAGGGTTTGTCCACGTATATGCTTCGTTGTGTCTAACACACATACACACAAGACCAGAGAAATAAAGGACAGGGGTTATTTTTATTGAAAAGTGCATTTGCTTCAAATGCTTTGGCCTAACCACTCAGGCTCCTTTGGTGGAACTGAACCCTAAACAGGCGTCAACTTCTTACATTTTTTCTTTTTAAATGGAGGGCTGCTATGCTGCCCAGGCCGATTTCAAACTGCTGGGCTCTGGTGATCCTCCTGCCTCAGTCCCCCCAGGTCTCTGGGGCTACAGGTACATGCCAGTATACCTGGGTTATTCTTACTTTAAAAGAAAACAAAAACTTGAACAATAATTCTGTACTTCCACTAAATTCCAAATAAACTATGTACAGGTTGAGGATCCCTAATCTGAAAATCTGCAGTGTAAAACTTTTGAAGACCAAGATGATGCTCAAAGAAATTTAGATTTTGGAGCATTACATATTTTGGACTTTAGATTAGGGATGTTCAACTGATAAAGTCTATGTAAATAAATATTCTCAAATCTGAGAAACTCTACAATCTGAAATACTTCTGATCTCAAGCATCCCAGGTAAGGGATACTCGATCTATATATAATCATTTTTAAGCATTCAAAAGTAACATACAAAAAGTAAAGTGAAATGTTTACAAGTTTTAATACATGTACAGATCTGCATATTCACCGATAAAATCAGAATATAGAACAACTCCATCACTCCCCAAAGATGTGCTAATGCTTCCACCAGGTAGTCAAACCCTCCTCCATTCCTGATCTCTGGATTCTTAATTCATCCCTAACTTAAATAGTTGGTCTGTTTTGCAATGTTACCATGTTTTGCCTTTTCCAGAACATGAAGTAAAAGGGATGATACAGTATGTAACCTTTTGCGGTTAGTTTAACTTCTACATGCATGCTCTTCTATGTGACAATACTTCATTCTTGGCAGCATGACACACCTGCTTTGGGGCAAGGGTGAGAGAGAAAACGGGACTTCCTCTGCTTGCTCTACACCTTCCCACATCCTTTGATCAGAAAGGGTGGGGTTTTTGTCTGCTCCGCTTCTAGTTCTGGGACTTCTTGTTCTAACTCTAAGCCAGAGAAATGGGAGGAAAAAAGGAAGGTAGGAATTCCTGCTGACTTGGGTCTTCAGACTTGATTTCTCCCTCCAGTCTGCCTGCCTTTCTTCACTGTGCAGAGTCCTGGGATTGTGGCTTTCTGTCCATCTGTCTAGGGTTTCTAGCTGGAATCAGTAGGAGGAAGGCTAATCTGGTGAAAAAGGAGAACTCCTAATTTACCTGCATCTAACACATGCAGCACAGTACTTCTCAAGGTGAATTCATTTTGAATAAATAAAATACTGGTATTATGATGCACAGACAAGTGTACAGGAACTTCCATCCACTTACTGATTACCTCTATCTTAAAACAGATCCAAACACGAGGCTCAAAGATCAAGATAAACTCCTTTTTTGGGGACTGAACCCAGGCCTCTGTGCATGCTACGCAAGTGCTCTACCACTGAGCCCCATCCCCAGCCCAAGACAAACTTCAGTGCTCAGATTGACAGTGGTTGTGAGCATGCTTCTCAGGTTAACACAGCTGGTCAACGCTGCTGCTCTCAGGTCTCCAACTCGGAACAGTAAGGTCAGGTCTGTGTAGGGGAGTACACACTTCCAAGTGGGTCAGCATGAAAGAGATGAATGGCTTGATTATAACTTACTCAAGGAGCTCCAACGTGATGGTTCCTCTCGGTTCTGCTTCTACACTCTTCCCCCAGAACTTCAGTTTGGGGTAGATTGAGCCATGAAAGATGAAATCATTGTTTAATCCTTCAGCGTGAAACGCACTGATTGGGGGGTGATGGCTGACCTGCTCAGAGATGAGTCTGAATCCAAGGTCATCTCTTAGGATTTAAAAAAAAAAAAAAAAAAAAGGAGTATCATAATGAACTCTATCACTGAGTGTATTATTGTCATTTCAGTCAAAAAGCAATTAAAATATTAAAGAAATCAGTTCGATGAAATACATAATTCTTTATCATCATCTTGAAGAACAATATATGAGAAACCATACACATGCAACCTGGACAATTAAATAGTGTGATGATGCTAGCTATTTAACATATTACAGAACACTCTCAAGGATTACGGTGATTGACATGAAATGGTAATATTAGCCACATAGATAAAATGTATGCCTTCATATTAAGATTGAGAAATATAGTGTGTTCACTTTACAACATCTAGAGAATGTGATTAAAACTTGTGCAAACAAGAGGGCGATATAAGGAAACTACAGTCATACAAATTCATCTAATCGTGTGTAAATAAGAAACAGCCTAGTGCGGGCACACAGGACTAGCTTGTAAGTACATCTATTCCTTTAAGGCATTTGTAATAGGCTTGTATTTATGCTAATATACTTAATATGGTTCTACATTAAAAAACTTTTGTCTTATGTTCTACATAAAAACAAGGATAATTAATCTCATGGTCAGGTGCACTGGCAATTACTTTTGATAATGGTGCATTTTATGTCTCTTCCAGTATTTTTTTTTTTTTTGAGACAGGGTCTCACTATGCAGTTCAGGCTGGCTTTGAGCTCACTTTGCAGCCCAGGCTGGTCTTGAACTCGCAACGATCCTCCTGCCTCATCCTCTCGAGTGCTGGGATTACAGGCATGCGCCACCATGCCCGGCTCTTCTTCCAGTATTTCTGACACCGTCTTTAAAAAGTTTCAGGCCGGGGATCTAGCTCAGTGGTCTAAGCGCCTGCCCGGCAAGCGCAAGGTCATGAGTTCAATCCCCGGTGCCACAAAAATAAATAAATAAATAAATAAATAAATAAATAAATAAATAAAAAAATAAAATAAAATCGTAAGTTTCACAGAAACAGCCATCAAAACTGTTCATTTATTCTGGTCACGTGGAACTGTCTGGTGATACTCAAAATGGGTTTTCTCTCTTCAGCGAATAGCTATGTCACTCACGCAAACCCCACCATCCCTGCGGTGTGGAATGAGCAGCTCACCGAACTAACTCGTAGGTTTCCCCCAGGAGCGGGTTGAAGGGCTTCCCAGTCCGCTCCCACTGGGAGGCGACGGCAGACACCGCGAAGGCCGCTACGCACTGTGGGCAGAGACGGCAGGAGTTACAGAGCGAGTTAAGGCGCCTCCTCATCCTCAAGACCGGAACCGTGCTGAGCACGGGAACTGACAAAATTATTCTCAGGAGTTTAATTCTTTCAATTTTTATGATGGCTCCGGAAACAACATGCAGACTGGGGTATTATAAGGAAAAGTACTGCATCTCTTCCCCCTATGAATTCTCTTGAGACTTTTTAAAAGTTCTCAAGATAAATTACTTTTAATACGCTTAAACTTTTTAAAGGACCACAGTCCCTCAGTATCTGAGGGCAATGAGTTCCAACACCACCCTTGGATGCCAAAATCTGAGGGTGCTGGAGTCTCCTAAAATGCTGTAGTATCTGCATGCAACCCCTACACATCCTCCCATATGCATTAAATCCTCTCTAGATTTTAATCCCTAACACAATATAAATAGTCATCTTGTATTGTTCATGGGATAATTACAGAGTCCATACATCTCCAGTGCAGATGCCATTTTTTCCTCAGATACTATGCATTCAAGCTTGGTTTAATCTGTGGAACCCAGGGGGTACAGAGAGCCAACTGTACATCCCATTTATTGGGGGGAACTCAACAATTAATTGGTGTGAAAGCCAATGAAGTTAGAAAAGTCGATTTATATACATGAAACAACAGAAAGATTCAGGTTAGAACGCTATCACTGTGTGAAAGAGAATAATGTCTACTACGCTCTGCCTGTCTCATCCACCCATGGGCATCACATAATCATTTCTATTTAAAAGAAATTTTAAAAGTTCAATTCCTTGCTGCCTTGAACACATAGGTGTGTGTACACAGGTACAGGCACACATAAACACAAGTACGTATGTGTGTACATTCATTCACTCCTTCCTAGAAACTCCTTGAGATCTAGGGATGAAGGGATGATGGAATGGATGGGAGGGAATGGAGGGAAAGGAAGGAAAGAAAAGCTCAAGATGCCGTACGCATGTTACCAATTCCCCAGGACCAATGTATTTTTTGTGTGATGCAAACATATACTAAAGGTGGGTGTGAAAAGAAGTTTCTCAGAAAGCGTCACAGAAATGGACTTTTCCCTCTGGTGACACAATGCTGCTTTCTACAAAGAAGACAGAAACAACTTGCAATATCCAGGTGTGGTATGACCACCTTCTGTGTCTCCTGAAATTCCCACTGGCCTGTCACTGTGGTGGCATTCTGTGGGGGAGGGGGATGGACACAGGGGCCCTCCACGTGTGCCGATTAAGCTAAGCGATTAGAACATCTGCCCCTCTCACTCTGGGCTTTGCCCTAGTTTTGTGTTCCTCTGGGGGTGGCTTAGGGGAGGGGGTGGAGACAAGTCTTGAAGACATCGAACTTTTTCCCAGTGCTTGCTTGACAACATACCTGCATCCTTTCCACGGGGTCAGAAAACGAACTGGCCTTGTGGATGAGGTAAGTATGCTCCATATATTCAGTGAGTCGTTGGAGGAAGCTCAAAGGCTCATTAAATATAACTGGCATCGTGATCTTGGAGAGTTCCTATTTAACAAGAAAGCTCAACTGTGATGGCCAATATACACAGCAAACTTATCTCTGCTATCTTTACAGAACAAATTCCTAGAAAGGGAAATAACAGAAAGTTGTGGCCTGTAAAACTTAATCAACCTAAGTTTGATTTCATAAATCTTTCCAGGGCAACAAAAAATATGCAGTATATTCTTCTAGAGCTCAATGGAAATATAACGACCA
This sequence comes from Cuniculus paca, assembly GCA_004365215.1. Classification (NCBI taxonomy): domain Eukaryota; kingdom Metazoa; phylum Chordata; class Mammalia; order Rodentia; family Cuniculidae; genus Cuniculus; species Cuniculus paca. The sequence continues at coordinate 18,984 of RJWT010009242.1, forward strand.
CTCAAACATTCTCCTTGGGTTCACAGACAGCGCAAGCTAGTAGTGAGCACAAAACTACTGTTAAGTCTGCTTAGATCAGAATTAAGTAATGGGATATATAGCTGATGGGGTCACAGCAAAAATCTTCATTTTGGGGCTTAAACGATTAATGGGGGTGAGGCTGAGATGTAGTTCCAGTGCCCTGGTTTCCTATATAAACAAACTGAAACTGAACTCAATGTAAAGTTTGGCTGTCCCATTCAGAAACTGCCAGACCCTAATTCACAACTGTCCCCTTTAACCAACTAAATCCACTTTCTTTGTCTGAGCCTCTCAAAGGATGCCTTATAAAACACTCTCCCACCCCTTGCAGGAGTGCCAAACTGGTTGAAGTCAGACACGAATCACGCTCAAATAAACTCATCAAAATTTCAAGTGCTAGCTTGTGCCTAAAGTTCATCTTTTAAGAGTGGCTAAGGACCATCACATATGCCATTTTTGTGGGTAATTTTCCAAACAAAACTTGAGACTGATTTTAGCTGACAATGCTGAGATTTTCTTGAGCCTATCTCTCTAGTATCAAATGTAGATGAGAGTGCTTTTGCATTTTATAGAATGGTTTTAAATTTTGTCTGGAAGAATGGCATTATCACAACCCTCTCAAAACAGTTTAATGATAGGACAGGGCTCTTTGACCTACACTGCAACCTTTCAAGTCTGTTCACTATGTGCTACCAGCAAGAAAGACCAGCCTGAGCTCCTCTCAAACATTCAGTGACAAATTTATCATCCTATTTTCTGGAATATTCTGATGGGCTTCTCGATTTATACCTCTGGGAATCTGGTCTCTCACGAGTCCTCCTGTCAGCTGCCTGGTCCCGAGGTGCCATCCAGGCTGACTGCCGAAGGACTGTTCTGACTCCCTACCCCAGGCCAACTCTTACTGAGCTGCATGATTAAAAATAATGTGACCTTCCCCAAACTGCAACGGGGTGTGCCTGAATAAATGAGCTCATTCATTACCATAACACACTAAGAACACAGGCAGACCGGCGGCAGCTCAACCTAATTGAAAGAAATGGTTGACTTACTGCAGTCTCACTGGGGAGGCGAGGGAGAACAGAAATCCATTAGGAAGAAAGCTCGCCTATGTACATCCTAGGATGCCATTAACCCCAAGATTTACTATCGGCACAAGGCAAGACACGACCTATTTGAAATGATTCAGGGTCCTTTTCATCTACTTAAAAAAGAATACCTCTTTTTTATTTAAGGAAAAAAAAAAACTAATAGGGGAGTATAAACTCTCTTAGTATAATAAAAATGTTTCTTCACTTCCTTAAACTCCTCCTGTCCCAGACGCAAAGTACCAGCAAGAGTTCAGGATACATGCCCATGTGTTTGTACACATCTGTGCATGTGGACACATGTGAGGGGAGAGAAACTGCCTTTCTGTGCTTGGGCGGGCAGTTTCTTACACACACGCAAGGCACACGCACTCAGCATACTGACTTTTTTGTAATTACCAGGTAGTGCAATGCCTTGTATTGCCGGCTCGTCAATTATTAGCCAAGTTTAACTGTGCCAGTTTCTTCATCCATGGCACGACACTAACAGCCACCTACCACAAAGCATGGTTACAAGACAACGTTGGCAAAAACACTTCAGACAGGTACTGGGAAAATAAGGAAACACTACACAAATTTGCTACATTTGAAACAAAGCCCGTGCATGGTCATACCATACACATTTAGTCACGTCTCTTTAGAACACACACAGCTATGGCTTTAGAGTGGGTTTCTCTAAGTGGAATTTCTGAGTCAAAGGCATAGTTGGTGAACATTCTCACAGATACTACCTAGGCTAAATGTGTCCCAGAAAGGCTGTGTGTTAGGAAGTGAGAACCCAATTTGAGAAGGCTACCCACCACGTAAATCCGGAAAAGTCAAAACTACAGAGAAAGTAAAACATCGGTGGTGACTTAGCAGTTGTGGGGAACAGGGATGAACACGGGAACACACAGGAATTTTTCGGGCAGTGAGACGGGCACGTGTCACTGTGTGCCAGTGCGCGTGCCTCTCACTACGCCACTTTGATCAGGGACAGTGACAGTCAGGAGGCCGGGCGCCTGTGGGGACTCAGGGACTGCAAGGGAACTCCCCATACTTCCCATGTTGCTCTGAACCTAAAACCGCTCTACAAAAAATAGTCTCAAAAAATAAAAGTGAAATTTGAAAAAGCAATTTTGATCAATCATGAAGAAATGCTCTAGTTCTATTATGGAAAATATCATACTATCACTGTCATGTGATAAAAGAGTGTACAACTCCCCAAAAATAAACTCTTTTAAGCATTGTAGAAAACGTTCGAAAGGTGACTAGTAAAGCTATCATTTTAGATTTGCACTGCTTTGGTATGGTGGTTTTTTAAGACTTCAAAATTCTTGTAATATTTTTGTCATTCTAAACAAACATTTAAATCTAAAGGTCATAAAGTAGTATGTTCCAGAAGCGACATACTCCAATGGTTAGATGTTCTTTAAAACAGAAATGTGTTATAAGACAGGAACCCCAAAAAGTTAACAGTGGTTATTTCTAGAGGTTGGCAACAGAAGAGTTCTTAATTATCTTATGCTTTCTGTATTTTTCGAGTTTCCTAAAATGAACATCTGCTCTTCGAATCAGGGGTAAGAGTAGAGATGCTCATTTAAATATTTACTAGTCCAATTACTGGAATACAGGATGACCAAAAATTGCCTATTTTTTCATTGACTTTTTACAAGATAACAGGAAATATAAAAATGACAATTTTATTGAATTTATTCAATACCAGAGGTGACTGAAGTGACAGCTGCCTGAGCAATGCTCGGGACAGTCAGTACGTAAACAAACGCGCTGTCCAAGTGATGCTTGGGGTAAACTGTTACAGGATTAGAACCTACCCACTGCAGGCTGCACAAGAAAACCACAGGGCAGTGGATAACTGCGCCACGCTGCAGAAGCCAGTCGGCCCGAGCGGGTGCGCATTTACGCTTTCAGTCATCATTGTGAAAAGGAGAATCAGCAGTGTAACACGATGGGAAAAGAGGAACGACAAAACACTCCTTCAGCGCAGTGCTAAACTAAGAGCCAGAAAAATTTTGTAGTTGACCAAATGGGGTCTGAACAGAAAAGAGATTGGGCAATGAGGCCGAGTGTTGGCTCTGTAAGAAGAGTGCTGCGGATCAGTGGCGGTGAGGGCAGTAATCAGCGCAGAGTACCTAACGCCACCGAGCTGCACACTTAGAATGATTAAGATGGTAAATTTCATGTGTATTTTGCCATAACTGAAAAGCAAGGGAAAAAATGGGCTCTAAGCTCAAATTCTCCGCACCCAAATCCTGGGTCTACTATCTATTACCTGAGTGGCCGTGAGCAAAACCCCAAAACAGGGCTACATTTACACACCTCAAATGGCTTGTAAAGATTAGATGAAGCAGATAAAACACTTAGAATGGTGCCCCTTGTATGCCAATAGAGTAATAAACGCCAGCTGTTATCATTATTACAGTGATGATAACGGATCTAAGAGTTCCATGTACTCTAAGGTCACACGGAAGCAAGGAGGTGTCAAAGGCCAGGATACTCTGCCCTGTTCCTGTGACTTGGATAGCAGCGTGGCTATGGCTTCTGAGCGTCGAAGGGGACAGTGAGGTAAAGGGCAAGTCAGCCTGGTGGGATCCAGTGCCAAGACTGCAGGGGTGACTGACCAGAGCATGGTGACAGCTCGACCAGAGTACAACACAGATTATGCCATTTCCAGTTTAGCTCTCTTCCTGTTTTGCACATTTCACTTTGTAGTTCACAAAAGATTTATCTTAAAGGAATTTAAAATATTAAAGAATGAAGAATACCTTTACCTGTTCGATTCTGGGAAGTTTTTTCCTTTTATCTGGAAAATGCTCTCAGGAGACTTCCTGAGGGCGACTGTGGCATTTACGCCCTTCCCTCATCACAGATGAGACAGCACAGGAGTGCTCCCACTGGAGGGGTTTTGCCTGATTTTCTGAGGAACCCTGGCCTGGGAATTAATCTTTCTCCTCTATAGCAATGCTGTGTATGTTGCCATTTCCTCGTGTGCACTTCCACAGGAAAATAAAAGGCACAGCTCAGCCCTTGGCTGCTCATCACTGGCTGCTGGACCAGGCTTCCCACAAGTTAGAAATGATCAAGAACATGGTGTGAATGTCAGAGTTTGGAGCATGAGGAACATGGGGTTAATCTACCAATTCGGTGGGTAGATTAATTTTTTTAATAATCTAGAAACTCAGCTGGGCATGGTGGCGCACGCCTGTGATCCCAGCACTTGGGAGGTTGAGACAGGAGGATTTTGCAAGTTTGAGACCAGCCTGTGCTACACAGTGAGCTCAAGGCCAGCCTGAACTGCATAGGGAGACCCTGTCTCAAAAAGACTTTAAAAAAAAAAATCTAGAAGTTCCAACAATTCTAAAAGGTTCATTGAATAAAATTTCACAATGTAGAATAAATATCATTCTATTTACTTCAATAACTCAGAACACAAGCATTCAAGGAGACAGGCACATTCTCGGACAAATAACAGACGGAATGAAGGACGTACGCATGTGAATTCAGACTGCCATAAAAACACCCCTGACTTCTTAAACAGTCTAACATGATGTTTTCAAACACAGAAAGTAACTTGTGATTTTACTGCCTCTCTCCTCTATAATTTACAAATAATCTTACCACTAATTGTTAAAATTTATGATTTCCTAAACAGAGAATGAAAAACTCAGTAATGCAAAGTGTATTTCCTTTCCTTTCCCATTTAGAAATGCAAACATACCACTGACAGTTATAATCCAATCAAATTTGGGGTTCCATTCCAAAGACACTGTATACAACTAATTAGCCTGGTGTATATTCCAGTAATAGGGGGGGAAATAATGCACATTATGAAGGTCAAGCTTCAGGAAGAAACATTAGCTAAAACACTTTTATCACTGAGTTTCAGTCAGCTGGAAAAATTAAATATTTATGCCAGGCAATTCTGCCTCATGACCCAGCTAAAAGCAATGTTTAAATTTATCCATGTAAATTAACAGCAACCAATGATGAAACTGAAGAAACTCCTAATTGCAACTGCTCATCAGCTGAGAAACTGAGAAGAAAAACAGAGAGAAGGCTGCTTCTTCTCTCGAGCACTGTGTAAACAACCTGAAAGCAAGGCCAAGCTCGAGCATAGCTGAAATGGAAAATATTTTCTAAACGTACACTCTGTCATTTTAACATCCAAATGTGCAAATACCCCAGGGCTGAGTTACAGAAGAAAGTCGACTTGGGTGTTAGGCCAAGTCTGCCTCTGTTGCCCAGGCAGCTGCTGGTGGGCAGGTGTGCACTCGGGAGTGTGATCCGTGCACCCAGTATCTCTGGGCTACGGGTTCTTCACTCAGCCAGGGGCTGCTGACAGTCTTTGCTGTCCCCTTCCAGGGGCTATGCCTTCCATAAGACAAAGCTGGCACTGCATCCTTCCTCAATGACACCTTCACCTCCCACAGCTACGGAGAATGTACAAGTTCAACTTTCTTACATTTACGGGCCTCGAAGGGTCAATGCGTTCTTCCCGCCTTGTGGTCACCTCCAACACAACCAAGACACCTAGCAGCCAGTGGCTGACCATGACCATCTGGATACCCTGAGTGGTTTGCAAAGAGCCTCTTCCCTAGTGCCTCCTACTGGGGTTGCACCAGTGCTGCCCAGCCCCACCCTCCAACCCAGGCGGACATGACACATGATGCGGGTGTGACTGGAAGCCACCCAGCCAGAAATGAAGAATCCAGGCTTGGGAAAGCAGCCTGTTTGTACCCGCATGTTGTGGCGCATTCCTGTAATCCCAGTACTTGGGAGGCTGAGGCAGGAGGATCATTGCAAGTTCGAAACCAGCCTGGGCTACAAAGTGACCCTGTCTCAAAAAAGATAAACAAACAAGCAGCCTCTTTGTGACCATGGAACCCTATGTACTGTGGGCAGCTTAATGCAATCAGTAGGAAAACAGGGAAGGAGGGCAAAGCTGTGAGGAAAAACAGTGGGGAAAAATAAAGCACTGGACTGAGGGACTCGACTCCCGACACATAACTCCTACAGTCGCTCTCCCCTAAACACTGGCTGGTCTGGGACTGCTCTGGCAGGAAGGTCGCGTGCCGAGCCTGTGTGCACTGCTCCTTACAGGCACATCTCCCATCTTCCCGGATTACAGTGTAACTGACCAGAAATACAAAACCCTCCCGGGCACCAGTTCAGTGTCAGACAGCGTGCCCTCCTCAAGGATGTCCGGGTTTACCCCGACCAACACCAGGGCTCCACCGCTCTCCCAGTTTGGCTGAGGGAAACACTCAACATTAGGATGTCTTCCAGCCAGTGCTCCTGGGTGTGGACGCTACGGCAGAGTCCGCCAGAGTGAGGCAGTGG
>RJWT010009243.1:0-25358 GCA_004365215.1 Cuniculus paca
ATCTCCTATGTAGTTCAGCTTGTCCTACTCACTATGTAGCCCTGGCTGCCCTTAAACTCACAGCGGTCCTCCTGCCTCAGCTTCCCAGTGCTGGGATAATAGACATGTGCCACTATGCCTAGCTTTTCTGTTGTTCTGTGGTATTGGAGATGGAACCCAGAGCCCTGCATGTGCTAGGCCAGTGTTCTACCACTCAGCCACATCCCCAGGCCTTTAAGAATTTTGAGGCAAGGTCTTGCCAAGCTGTCCAAGCTGGCCTTGAACTTAAGATCCTCCCGCCCCGGTCTCCTGAGTAGCTGGCATTACAAGTGTGTACCACTGTCCCTCGCTTAAAGAACTGTTCATTTTCCCTTCCTCAGACCCTGGTGACCACCAACCTGCTTTCTGTCTCTATGGATTTGCTGTTCTGGACAGGGTCCTGTTGCATTGCTTCCTTTACTCAGCATGACCTTATGAGGTATGGCACTCAGGAGGGCCAGAACAGGGCCTGGTATGCAGCCCCTAAACAACCAGCAGTGAAGTGGTCGCAAGGCCGTCCCTGTACTGCTCCCCACCTCAGCCCTCTCTGCCTCACCCGCCCAAGGTGAGCACCAGGCTGGATTTGTCCATCATTCATTCCCTTGCTTTCAAAAATGTTGGCCACTATGTTGGGCATAGTGGCACACACCTGTATCCCAGTTACTTGAGAGGCTGAAGTAGGTGGATCACAAGTTCAAAGCCAGCTTGGGCAACTCTGCAAGATCCTGTCTCAAAATAAAACATAATAAAGGGCTGGGAGTGTGGCTCAGGGCTGGAGTGTTTGCCTGGCATGAGTAAGATCCTGGGTCCCCAGTACCACTACTACCAAAAAAGCAAAAAACAACAAGTGTACATCTAAATGCTCTTTTTAGCTTTGCTATATTTGCACAGCTATTATAGAAAAAGCACGGTGATCCATGCAGTGCTGTCTGCAGGCCCATCTACGACACGCTGCGTAGCTATTATAGGGCTCTCCCAGTCTTACAGCAGTCCAGGATGCAGCCCAGTGAGCTGCTGTCTGCTCACTGGACATCTGGTTGCTCCAGTCTGCACTATGGCAAAGCCTGCGGCCAGCACCTCTTGACCTGTTCTCTGGGCGCAGCATGTCTCCAGGACACACACCGAGGAGTAAATGTGCTAGATCCCAGGCGGGCCCATCTGCAGCCTTACTGGAGAGGACTTCCAGGGTAGAAACAGGGGGCAGCTACTTAGAGTCCTGTTACCCAGTGACCTTGGCGACCCATGGATGGCACTGTCAGCTCATTAACCATGGCCATGACTGGGTGAGGACGTGCCCTGGCCACATTGTGCAGGCCTCCAATAAGGTCCCTATCTCTCCCTGTGTCACGTCATAGAAGAAAAGTCTGCATTTGCCTTTTAGTCACTTCCTGTTGGCAGGACCAGCAAGTTCCCTGATGGGTGGGGCAGGGGAGAGCTGGGCACGCCTGGCTCAGCCCTGGGGGTCTGCCTCCTCCTCCTCCGCAGCAGTCCCCTCAGGCCCGGTCCACCCTTCCAGGGGGTGGGAACAGCTCTGGTTGGGATCCTTTCTGAGGGTGGCTCTGCGGTCCCACTCCTACCCCTGGCTGCCTTTGTGGCTGGCGGGGCAACATCTGGGGGCCATTCAGAGAGCCTCACATAGGCCCCTGTCCAGTCCCACTCTGAGGATTTTAAAGTCTGACTTTCATCACTAGGCCACCTCGAGCCTGCTTTGTGAGTGAGTCCTGAGCTCCAAGGCTCAAAAGCGCCATCACATAGTCCCCATTTAGAACCGGACTAAGACTCCGGGCTTCTCAGTGCACACAACCCTACGCTCTAGGTCTAGGTCCTTAGGGGCAGAAAGGCGAATGGGGTAGTGCATAGAGCCTGTCATTGGCTCAGAAAGTCTTAAGGCTCCAACTCATCTCCCCTTGTCTCTGTTCTCTCCATGCTGCCCCTTCGCTCCTAGACACACAGGTGAACTGTTTTTCCCAGCCTCCTTTGCAGCTGGGTGTGGCTGCTGGCTTGGTTTTGGCCAACAGGGTGGTGGTGGAAGGGACGTCTTAGTGTCCAGGCTTGAGCTCCACACACTTGGCAGCGACCTCCACATTCTTCCTGTCTGTTGATACGCTGTCAACATTCACGGTGACTAGATGTTAAATATAGAAGGCGCAGGACCTCCCCAACTTGGGCCCGAGTGACAGCGTGGAGCATTTTCTGCAAACTCCCCAACCTTCAGTAGCCTCGGCAGCAGTGGTGCCTCAACCTGTCACCTGAAATAATAACACTCGGCTCCCTGCCCCTCTCCGCTGCAGCCTTGGGCTTTGTTGAAGGCATCTCATGAAAGCCTGGGGTGCCCTGTGAGGGTCTTGTCTGTACCTTTAGAGCCGAGGAGCTCAGGGTGCCTCTTCCACGAGGCGTGGATGTCTCGCCGGGGTTGTCCACTGGAGTCAAAGCTGGGGGGCTGCAGTCTGTCGTCTAGGCTGCGCGCCACCTCAAACGCAGGCACGGGGTCTGCAGAGGAGAGAGCTGGGCAGATGGGGTGGCAATGTGAGGGCTCAGGCTGTGGGGCCTGGGGGACCATTTGCAAGGGCCACTTGCAGTCACCGACGGCTCAAGGAGAGCATGGGCTTTCTGCTCCACAAGAGCTGCCCCTCAGGTCTGCCTGGGGACATGCGCCTGCGCAAGGGTGAGTGTCCTCCCCACCTGGGAGTACAGCAGTGACAGCGTCATCATAACTGCATTTCTGGACCTGGCAATGCCATCTGTGGTGGCCACAGGACTGTGCCTGCAAACCTCTAACCATTCTGAGCTGCTGTGCCCTGAACCCATCTCTGGGGCTACGCCTTCCCCAGATACCCCCAGACAGTGCCTGAGTGCCACAGGAAACCAAGGCAGGACCGCTCTGTGGGCCATCTCCAGCTCGAGGCCTCCCACCGCTGGTACGAGCCCGCCCCAGCCTCTCGGTCCCCAGGGGTCAAACATGCCATGTGGTCTGTGGCTCTTCTCACCTCTCCTGGATTCCTCCCTCCCTCCCTCCCTTCTAGGGGACCAGGATGACACAGTTCTTTGTGATCTGTGCTGTCGCTGTTGGTTAAATGGCAGCTTTCCTGGAAGCAAAAGCCTCACCTCGATGTGAGACATTAGTATGTCCCCCTTGGTAACAGGTTCAGAAGACAAGGCTCATCTCTGCAGCATTTCTTCTTCTTTCCACTTTGAGCTCAGCCCCAGGGCGCCCCCAGGACATCCCTGACTCCCCACCCGAGGCAGGTACATGTGTTCCCTGGAAGACTGCTGAGCTCGGGTCACAAAGGCAGCTGCAGGAGCAGTTCCCATGGCCCTACAGTGTCCCCTGGGAGCTGGCTTGGACCCAACCTGTTTTCACGGATGAGGAAACTGAAGCTCGGAGAAGCCAGGTGCTGTGGACGTGACGGGAACCTGGCTCTCTCCTGCTCAGATGGCGTGAGGGCTTCCTGTCCTGGCGTGTGCCCATCACAGCCCCAGCAGCCGCAGACAGTATTCACGGGGCCCAGGAAAGCCAGGGCCTCCTTGCCCCAGACCACGGGGCCTGAGGTCTGCTTTGCCCCTTTCTAATTCTCTGGATTCCTCTCCCAACATCTCCTGCCATCATGCATTTGCTGGCCACTGCTCTCTGCTGGGGAGCAGAGGGATAAAGAGGATGGACTTTGGAATCAAGACTTGTCTGGACTCTGGTCTAACCCATAGCTTCTTGGCATTGCTGTGTGACCTTGGCAAGTGACTCTACCTCTCGGTGCTCTACCATAAAAGTGGCAATCTCCCAGGACTGTGACGAGGATCCACGTAAGTGTTCAACATAGCACCCAAACCTCGTCAGCCCTAAACAAATGCCCTGCTACCCCTGCCTTGGCTGGGAGCACACCTCCTCCCCTCCTGCTTTCACGTGATTAACACTTGCCTTCCATTTTGCAACTCAAAGGTCACCTCCTCCAGAAGCCCTCCGTGCTGAGGCCAAGATGAGCTCCCCAGCTCCTGGTGCCCTTCTGCAGTCATGTCTCCCTGCAAGGCCATCTACTGAACACTCGCTGGGCTGCACACGCCACAGCAAGGGAGGGCCAGGGCGGCCTCTGGCTATGCTCCCCCTACTACACCCCTTGCAACCAGCATGAAGCCTGATGCGGTCTGCTCCAGCGCATTTTGGCTGGTAGAGGACAGGGTACTGCCTGTATTTGGGGGCCTTCAGGTCCAGCTGGAACAAGGTGGCCTTTCGTTTTGTTCTCCTGACCCCATTTGCAAACGTGGCAGGAGGCCGGACAATGGCACTCGTGGCAAAGTGGGCAGGTGCGGCGGAGCACGGCGCTGCTCTCCTCCGTCAGTGGCCCCCCCACGCCCCATCATTAGGCAGGGCCTGCTCATCAGGGTTCGCCATTATGTCTCCCCGGGCTGATGTAATTATACATTGACATAATTAACCCAGCGAGCGCATTAGGCAGGCCGGCTAAAAATTCATCTATAATTATTTGTTGTGTGCATGCTAATGAGTCCATCTGCACTGCCTTTGTACAACACGAACAAATTAATTTACAAGTCTGGATTTTTTAATAAGTTCAAGGAATCGCTTCCTATTGTGTCTTGTTTTTTGAGAAAGGAAGAAAAAGGCGGCAGTGCTCACTGGGGTCAGGGAAGTTAGGTAAACATGGGAGGCTGTGCGTTGGAGCGGCTGTGGCCAGCTTGCCCTGGGTCTGGGGAGGAGGGGGAGGGGAGGGTCTAGTGGAGACCAGGGGCCCAGCTGGCCATGGTGAATGACTACCTTGGGACGGGACAGGATCTGTGTCACCTGCCTCCTTCACAGGGATGAGGTATGGATGTTCTGAGGGCCTCTGCTCTGTGGCCCTTGGGTCATCTGTGGCTGGCTTGTGTTCCCTGGCCTGGAAAGCTGCGTCAGTGGCCTCCAGGGAGGTCAGTGGGATGGGGTGGGGGACCCCTGATACAGGTTTGGTAGGTTCAAAGGCTCTGCTTTTTGCCTCATTTGTTGGTGTAGAAGATGGCTGTTAAACTCACAGAATCTGAAATTCAGCTCTGGGCCCCAGTCCCACAGGGCCTCAAGCCTCAGTTTCTCTGCCTATAGGGTGGGAATATAACACTTCCTACTTCCCAGGAGTGACTGCGGGGGAGATCAAAACGGTCACTGAGAGAGAGGCGCTGGGTGACTTAAGGTCAGGTTCTGCCCTGGCTCTGTTGGCCACATGGCCTCTGGACAGCAAGTGGATGGCCCACTCGTGCAGGGTGGCTGGGAGGCCCCGTGGAGAGATGGTGTGCAGGACGCTACACAGGGCTAAGCACATGGCATGGCTTGTTACCCCTGCAGAAGGCAGGACGCCAGAGCTCACCTTGCTGGGAGCAGGCTGTCCACAAAGCCACACGCCATAAAGTCTGGGGACGGAGTGTGACTTCATCTTGGCACCAGGCCCATAGTCTTGCCTTAAACTACTCTGGGACCTGAGGATTCCAGCTCAGAAAGCCCCACTGGGGAGGGACCTGTCAGCTGAATTTGCCCCACCCCTCTCCCATCCCAGTACGTACATGGGAAGGGTAGGACCCATGAAGCCTGTCATGGTTAGGACCACAGGCCGTTTTCTCCTACTTACCTGCCCCTCAGTTCCTGAATTTGAGGAAGAGTGTGTGTGGGGTTCTGCGGCTGATTTTTTTTTGCAATACCAGGGATTGAACTCAGGACCTCAAGCTTGCCAGGCAGGCACTTAGGCCACTGAGCCAAATCCCCAGCCCTTGTCTTTTTGAGACAGGGTCTCACTATGCTGTTCAGACTGGCCTTGCAATCACTTTGTAGTCCAGGCTGGTCTCGAACTCACAACAATCCTCCTGTCTCAGCCTCCTGAGTGCTGGGATTACAGGTGTGAGCCACCATGCCTGGCTCTGATTTTTGATATGCAAGCTCTTTATGCAGATTTTTATCACTACCATATGATTAGGTAGGTATTGTTATAGCCCCATTTTATAGGTGGGGAAACTGAGGCACAGGTGAAGGGTAAGGCACCAACAAGGTGAGGTGGCGAGGGCTGGGCTGGGTCCAGGCAGGTGGGCCTGGCAGGATAACTGGGGGTCTTGAGCGTCTCTGTTGGCTTCTGTGGAGTGGCCCATCAGAGTCCCCTGGAGAATTCGTCAAGCATCTCAGTCAGGCCCCCACCCTGGAGGTTCTCTTGCGGAAGGTCTGTGTGTCCCTCCCAGGCCTTTGGGGAAGCAGGTAGGGATCTTCATGGGCGGTTGTCAGACCCTCCTGTTTCTCCCCAGTAGACTGGAGTGGATGTGCAGTTTTGATTCCCTTTTAGCTTCCGATGGGGCTATCAATCAAGATGTCCCACCTTCCCTTGGTGAAGGTCACCTGACTCGGCCTGGCCAATCATACTGCTGCCTTGGGAATCTGAACCCCTGTACCCAGTTATGGGTGGTTCTGGCCGTCAGCCTGGTGGTCCCACCATTCTTCTCCACCCTCAGCTTCCTAATAAATCCCTTTCCTGCTTAAGAGCTTGGTCAGAGTTGGTTCTGCTGCATGACACTAAAGAACCCTGATCAATGCATGTGACAAACGATTTTTGACGCAGGGAGATCTGAGAAATCACTGCTCCAACAGGTTCATTTCAAGCCTGAGTAACGACTGGGGCAAAGAGTATAGGGATTGAGGAGTGAATTTGTGAGAGAATGTGGCTGCCAAGCACATCAGCGCTTTCCCAGCCAATGTCACAGGTTTAGGGCTTGGCTGACTCTCAGGGCAGCCAGGAAGTCTGGACTCAGTGGGCCTCGGGAAGGGAAAAGGACAAAAGGGATCCCAGTGGTCTGGCATGCTTGCTGGCACACAGTAGGTGCTTAACAATTCTGCACACTAAGTGCTCAATGGGAGGCAGGTGCACAGGACCAGAGGCCCTCTGGGCTGCTGAAGGGGAGCTCGGCGTGGGCAGAAGATGGATTACAGCAGACACAGGAAGAGGCAGGCGCGCTTGGGCATCAGTTCTGGGGGCAGAGAGGTCTGGGTGTGAGCCCATTTTCTACCACGTAATGTGGGGTCTCAGGTAAACCATTTCACCACTGCAAGCCTCAGCCTTCCTGCCTGTAAAATGAAGACACTAACAGCATCTACCAAAGCTACTATAAGGATCTGATGGTAGAAGTTTTGCAGAGTGATCAGCACAGTACTCAGTCCACGTAAGTGTGCAGGGTAGTGGGAACCCATCTCACAGCCCAGCCCCACCGTGGCACTGCCCAGCTTTGTCTCCTAGGTTCTGCCAACAACGTAACTGCTGGCCAAGAACCAAAGCACCAAGAGTCTGGGTGGGACAAGAGCACAGGGAGCAGCCTCTCAGGGCACTGACACGGACCTTCACAACAGGGTCCCTGCACCAGCCCCTTGGGAGCAGTCAGGGTCCTCGGAGGGCCCAAACACAAGGCAAAGACACCAAGCCCTGGGTTTTGCACCTCTGCCAGCCTGAGCAACGTCCAGAAGGAATGAAATCAAGGAAGGATTTACTGTGGGATTCTGGGGGCTAACATGTCAGCAAGAAAGAAACAGAAGGATGTCCTAGTCGTGGACACAGCCTAAGAAAGAGAAGAGAGACATGAAAGTAAGAATAGGATCAACAACAGGGTGACGCTCAGGCCTGCTGTGTACGGTTGGGCACACCATGCACAGCACAAAGGCATTTGTGGGAGTGGCACCCACACTCTAGATTTACATAGTTGGTACCAAAATCTTTGGGCAGATGCCAGTGACACTGCTAAGGATGGGTACCTTGCTCTGACTCCAGGCAAATTAGGGTCTCAGGGCTTGGGGCAGCCCCTCCTATACCATAAGCACAGCTGCTCTGGGCCCTGTCTTCATCCTCGTGATGGCACAGTCAAGGAGACATTGCTATTGTCCCATTTTCCTAACAAGCAAATGAAGGCCCAGAGAGGAGGCATCATGTGCTCAAGTCATCCAGCTCAGAAACAGCGGGGGGGGGGATTTGAACTCAGAACTGGTTGACTCTGGAGACAGGGGTGGGGGTGGGGAATTGGGTTTTTTGCTCTTAGACCAGAAGTTTGGGACTGAGGGCTCTCTGTGGCCCTGTTGCTGGTTTGCTGTGTGATTCTGGACAGTGAATTGACCTCTCTGGGCATCCCTTTCCAAATTCCTTTTCTAAGAACAACCCAGGAACACACTCAGGATTGGTGCCATCCGACGGGGCAGGGGCCCGCTGAGGTGAGTTCCGTAGGCCCTGGGCCGCTCCCATGGAGCTGGGATATTCAGGGAGGGTGATTATTAAACACCTTCACAGCTGAGACTCATCTGAGACGTGGGAACATTTGGAATCCCTGAGGGATCCAAAGCCGCCCTTGGAGAAAGGGGCGGGGGCAGGCTGGGAGGCTGCAGATCAGATCTGGGCTGTGACACCAGGGAAGGTCACTCAGGACTCCAAACCTCAGTTTCCCCATCAGCAAAAGGAGATAGTAACAGGACCTACTGCAAAGTTACATGCAAGGATCCCGTGAACACACAGTCCCCACGCCAGTGCTCTGTGGACTCCACACGATGCTCCCGTGTTGTAAATGTGACCCGTGGGGTGCAGAATGTGCCCGAGAGAACCACCTGCAAGGAGGTGAGGGCACGTGAGGCCACGTCAGCCTGGGCTGCTCCAGCCAGTGACTGGGCGCGGCTGGGGCACTGGGTCTGGGTCACTCCTGCCTGCCCTGCAACAGGCAGGCATCCTGGGATGGAACTGTGAGCCTGCTCCCCAGTGCTCCCATGTGTGGGAGCTTTGTGCCAGTGGGGCTGCATCTGGAGGGATGAAGGCCGCCTGCGGTCGGGAAGAAGGGCCCCTGTCCCACAGGGCTGGTTCCGTTATAAGGGGAGGAGACACCAAAGACCTCTCTCTCCAGGCACACACAGAGGAAAGTCCTCGTGAGAATGTGAACATTCGAAAGCAAGGAGGACAGGCTCCAGCAGAAACCAACTCGATGACGCTTTGACCTTGGACTTCCGGCCGCCAGACCCAGCAGATGTCTCTTGTTCAAGGCCCAGGCTCTGTTGTTTTGCTGTGGGCTCAAGCTGGCCATTGTCGTATGCCCTGTGTTCCTGGTGACTGTCATGGGGCCTGCTGCATTCCGTGCGGGCACTTAGCCTTCTTCCCTCTCCCTCCCTGGGGTCAGACCTGCTCCCCCAACCCTCTGCAGGAGAACGCCAGCCTGTTGTCGGCTCCCAGAGGCCCCACCAACACACACCACTGCTTTACCACTCGGAGTCTTGGCTTTCAATCTGTAAGATCTGGAAGCTGTGACAGGTGCTGCTGGAGAGCAGGGAGGAGCTGGGGGAAGAGCCCAAGTGGAGGGCACCTGGAAAGATTGTGCAAAGTGCTGTGGTGTATCGGGATGTGACCTCGGGTTGAGAAGGTGGCCTGGGACAGCCTCAATCCTAAGGGCCTTGGGGAGTGACAGGTGCTACGCCAAGGGTGGGCTGTAGAGGGCATCCGACAGGAGGCCACTGCAATAGAGCAGGCCCCTCAGGAGGCAGAGGTGCTGATTGAGCAGTTAAACAGGAAGCCCTGGTGTTCCTCCAAATTCGTGCCCACCTGGAACTTCAGAAAGTGAGCTTATGTGGAAACTGAGTTTTTGGAGATGTGGTCAGGTCACCATGGGTTATACTGGAGTAGGGTGGGCCCTGATCCTATGGCTGGGGTCCTTAGACGAGGGGTGACACACAGGGGCACAGAGATAGCCATGCGGGGATGGGGGCACAGACTGGGATGGGGCAACAAAATCAGGGAGTGCTAAGACAGCCACAGCCACCAGAGAGATTGGTTTCTTCCTCAGCGCCTCCATGGCCTGCCTGAGGCAGCTTGGCTTCTGGCTTCTGGACTGCAGTCCAGGCCAGTGAACCTCCCTTGTCACCCGGCTGGAGGTAAGTTTTTAAAATTTTTTTATTTATTTTTTGTCTTTTTGAGACAAGGTCTTGCTATGCAGTTCAGGTTAGCCTGAGCTCTTTGTAGCCCAGGCTGGTCTTGAACTCACAACAACCCACCTGCCTCAGCCTCCCAAGTGCTGGGACTACAGGAGTGGGCCACCATGCCCGACTTTTATATTTATTTATTTATTTATTTATTTTTGAGACAGGATCTTGCTTTGTAGTGCAAGCTGCCTTGAACTCACTATGCAGCCCAGGTTGGCCCTGAACTCATGGCGATCCTCCTGCCTCAGCCTCCCCAGTGCCGGGATTACGGGCATGTGCCACCACGCCTGCCTGGCTGGAGGTAAAGTGGGATGGCAGCTCTAGGAAACCGCTGGTGTGTCCTGGGAGCCGGAAATCTGAAACTGAGGTGCCAGAGGGCGGCTCCAGGGGAGAAGCCTGTCTCCGTCCTAGCCTCTGGGCTTCTTCTGCTGGCAGCTGTGCCCCTCTAATCTTCCTTCTTTGTCACTTGTCACGTGGCCTTCTCTCTGCCCCTCCCCTCCTTTTTTTTTTTTTCTTTTCTCCCACTACTGGGGATTGAATCCAGAGCCTTCTCACTGAGCTACATCCTTAGCCCTTTAAAAATGTTTTTATTTTGAGGCAGGGTCTTGCTAATTCGCTAAGTTGCCTGGGCCGGGCTCAAGCTCACCATCTTCCTGCCTCAGCCTCCCAGAGCGCTGGGACTGTAGGTGTGTGCCACCAGGCCCAGCTCCTCTCCTCTTCGTACACCAGTCATCATGGATCAGTAGGTGCTCTACCCCTTGATGTAACCTGAGTAGGTCCTGTAAAGATCTGTCCCAGTGAGGTCCCATTTACTGGTATCGGTGGTGAGGACTTCAATCTATATTTTCGGGGACATATTCAACCCATTAACCCTTGGTAACAATCTGGACACCAACAGTGAGAGAGGAGGTCCTTGCTCAAGTCTAACTTGCTTCCTTCCTGGTGTCCCCACTTCCATTTCCTCTGTCTCTGGGGCGACAAGCCCGAGGAGGTAGCACATGCTGGGCTCTGAGCCTCTGCATTTCCTTTCTCTCCCACTGCTGTGGAATCGGGCTGAGGCTGAGTCAGGACCCTGCTCTGAGAAGCACACAGCAATGGAGATCCTGTCCTTCCCTGGGTGTTTTCCACTCCTAACGTTCTCCCCCAGCGCCCAGAGCAGGTCCCTAGAGGCTGCCCCACAAAGTAGGGATTGAACCTAGGGCCTCCGCATTGAGTTTTGTCCCTGTTCCTTATTTATTTTGAAACGGGATCTTACCACATTGCTCAGGCTGGAGTTGAACTTGTGATCTGCAGTCTCAGCCTCCCAGTGCTGGGATGACAGGTGTGCCCAGCTGGGTTCCTAGGTCATGTGGGTAATTCCCCTTTACCACAAAAAAGAGCCCTGAGTCTCTACCCCGAGCACCCTGCTGGGAGTTGGGGTTCAAGGAGAAAAACATCATGGGCATGCAGCCCACTGGAAGATTCTGCAAGACTCCACATGGGCGGCCGGCAAACCCAGGGCTTCCCCTCCACTCGCCCAGTGGTTACTCAGTGCATCAGCTAAATGTCACTGGCTGCCCTTGCGGACACAAACTGAAAGAGAGCAAGGACAACAGAAATCTTTCAACTGGTCGGGAGAGGTTTCTCAGAGGACCTGGCAGGGACAGGGGCTTAGAGACAGCTACGTCTGGATCTGCTCTGGCCCTGCAGGCCCTCAGTAGATGTGGGGTGTCCGTAGGAAGCCAGAACTGAGAAGTTCAGGGAGAAAGTTCAGAGGGGCCCAGTGTGAGGCCCTCAGGGTTCTGGAGGTGGGGGTGTCTCTGAGACACTGTTTCCTGACCCCCAAGGCCTGGATGCTGACTGCAGGCTCTGGTGGTGGAGGAGGGGGCTCCCAGGAAGATGCAAGACTTCCTGCCGAAGCTGGGAGCTCAAGGAACGATTCTCCCTGGTGCCTCCAGGAGCCCGCCCTGCTGACACTTTGATTTCAGCCCAGTGAGATAACAAATGTGTGCGGTTTCAAGCCACCGAGTTCACAGCCAGTTACTACAGCAGCCACAGGGCACTAGGAGTCTCCAATACACTCACTGAGTCGTGTTTACTGAGCACCTAGTAAGTGCCAGACACCATTTCTTCAGTTGTCAAATAGCTCCTGGCACCTCCTGTGTGGCAGGAGACAGGGCAGTGAGAGGGAGGAGATCCCTGCCCTCTTTGGTTTGAAGGCTACAGGGGAAAAGAATGGACAAAGGGGCAGGGTTGGGGCTGCAAGAAGGCGGGCAGCTCAGCATGCGTCATGGGCAGGCTGCTCAGGGAAGACTCCTCTGAGATGGTGACATCTAAGCAGGGCTCGAATGAATGAGGGAACCCACATGGGGACGAGAGAACTGCAGACACAGGAAACATACAGAGAAACGGCCTAAGTCAGGTTGGGAGGGCGGCTCCCCTGGGGTGACCATCCCAGAAACACGACCTCGCTGGGTCCTCACTACCACTGGCCAGGATGTGGGCTTGGGGAGGCTGGCAATGCCCAGGCAAGTCCTATGCCAGTGTCCCCTTCTGTCCCTGCTGCCTGGTCTGGGTCCGGGGGTTGGGTTCGAAATGGACTCCAGCCCCTGAACAGGAGTGTCTGATTTTCACTCCCCAGACTGCAGCAGCCACCTACCCTGGAGCAGACGGGGCAGAGGGCAGGTGAGGCACCACCTAGTACCTCGAGCCAGGAGCTCAGAGGAGCTTGAATAAATCCCTGTGCACATGTGCCAGGTACTTTGCATATATTTCTATCTCATTAATCAACAAAACAACCCCTTTAGATACTGCCATCACCCCCATTTTCCAGGTGAGAAAGTGGCTTCCCAAGAGAGTTAGGGGAGTCATTCGTTCAAAGTCACCAGGCAAGAAAAAGGTAGCACTGGATTTGAATCCAGACCTCGTCACCAGTCATTCACAAATTCTGCCATATCCAAATGCCCTCAAAAGGTGACCAACCTGATGTCTGTCTTACACATCTTCTGAAACCTGAAATCTTGTAATGTCTGAAAACTTCGTAGTATTGACATGAAACACAAATTAGAAATTTTATACCATTGGACCAGGCCTGGTGGTGCACGCCTGTAATCTCAGCACTTGGGAGGCTGAGGCAGGAGGATTGTTGCAAGTTGGAGACCAGCCTGGGCTACAAAGTGAGCTCAAGGCCAGCCTGAACTGCATAGCGAGACCCTGTCTCAAAAAGATAAGGGCCGGGGGTTTAGCTCAGTGGCCTAAGCGTCTGCCTGGCAAGCATGAGGTCATGAGTTTGATCACTGGTGCTGCAAAAAAAAAAAAAAAAAAAAGAAATTCTATACCATCAGGTTTGGTCTCATGCACAAAATCATTTAAAGTACTGTACAAAATTACCTCAAACCCGTGTGTATAAGGTTTACATAAAACATACATGAATTCTGTGTCTAGACTTGGGTTCTGCCCCTAAGATACCTCATTACATACATGCATACATAGCTTGTTAAATACGTTTTTCAAACCTCAAAAAAAAAAATCCTGAAATCTGCAACATTTCTAGACCTAAACATTTCAGATAAGGGATACTCAATGTATATTTTGTTTCCCTGTTGTAAATAGAAAACTGGGATCTCGTATCATAAATCGAAGGTGTTTAAACCCTAAAAATAAGCCCAAAGCTGGGGGTGGCACCTGCCTGTCACCCCAGTTACCTGAGAGGCCAAGGTGGGACAATTACTTGAGGCTAGGGCTTTAAGGCTAGGTTGGGCAAAACAGTGAGACCCTGTCTCAAAACGAAATGAAACAAAGCAACAGAAAACCACAAAGAATAAACAAACAACCCAAGAAATTCCCTGCTATTCAGTTCTAGTTAGACTTGATGCCTGCCCAGGTGGTGGCCCTAGGTCTGTTCTCCCTGGGTAAAAGGGGGAGGCCTGCAGGGTACTGGAGATGCTCCCGGCTCTGACCGAGAAGCTTTACCTGCAAGAAGTAGAGTGGGGACACCCGTCATGGTCCCAGTGTGTTCACAGTTGAGGTCTTGTGCCTGGCACACATAAGCTGTCCCTGATGTTAGGGAGCTCTGCTTGGAGAAGCTCTGGGTGCTGCCCAGCCTCTAACCTCCAAACAGGCTATGTCTCCTCCAGGAGCGTGTGCCAGCCTCACAGCCTGGCATCAGGACAAGCAACACAGCGTTCACAAGTCCTTGCCTGGGGCTCGAAGCCCAGGTGTCTGCGGGGCACAGCACATGACATGCACTTGGGCTGAACAGAGAGCTGCCGCCCAGAGACACGAGTCAGTGGGACGTCATCTCCCCAGATCCTCCCACGACTGATGGTCTATACGTAGACAAGAGCATCAGGGGCCCAGTAGCCTTGGAATCCACCCTGGATGTATAAAAACTGAAGGTAGGGAACCCCAGACCTGAAGTGTTTGAATATTTGAACAAACACACCTTTGATGAGTTGGAAACAGTGCCAGATGGGAAGGTCAAACATGAAGGTTGAGAGGTGGCAGGTCCTGACAGGCGCGTGGGGGAAGGGGCTGGGGGAGGGGAGGGACCTTGTCTTACAGCCGGCTGCCTGCTCTTCATGCATATGATGCTTAACAAAATGACTAATCCATTTTGGTTACGCAGGATCGGAACCCCTGGAGAACACGGACGGAGGATTTATACCGCGTTAACGCACGCCGGGCTTTCCAAAGGCACCGTCTATTCCATCTGCCACCGCTAGCTGATGCTGGTGGTGTTGTTAAAAAACATCGGGTGGAAGGGGGAGGCTGAGGATGGAGGAAAAGCAGTTCAATCCTCCCACTCTGTCCATCTGAGGGAAAGTGCCATTCGGAGCTTTTTAAGGAAAGCTGGAGCCGGAAGGCTGTCCGAGAAGCTGTTTAGAAACACATATATGCAGAAGTATGCGTGCGCCCCTCCAAAATATCTCTGAGACAGAAGTCTGCTCCCATCTGGGCCCAAGCTCCGTGCCCGCGTGGGTGGGAAGCTCAGGCTACTGACGGTGGCAGCGAGACTAAGTTTGATCCTTTAGTCTTAACTTTCTGATAGCAGATGGGGTGCGGAGCCCTTACATGTAGCCGGGAGCCATGTGCCCACCTGCTCCTTTCCTCCTGCCGTGGCCAGAGCTGCTGCGGCTCAGGGCTCAGAGGGTGTTGTGGGTTGAACAGGGGCGGAAGGGCCAAAAGTGAGGCTCTTCCTTCCAGGCACTGGGTACTGAAGGTAACAACAACAACAACGATAATAATAATAGCAGTGGCAGCTGCTGCTTGCGGTCACTGTGTGCCAGATGCCCAGCTAAGGCTGTGTATTCTTCACCATGCTGACCCTGCCAGAGGTCCCAGGCGCTATGTGTGCTGTTGTCCAGAGAAGGAAGCAGAGGCTCAGAGAGGTATAGCCAGTCACTCAAGGCCATCCAGCCACGGAGTAGCAGAGACAGGACTCAAACCCACGAGCACTGTAATCAAATAAAGCGTCTATATCCCGAGCTGCCCAGGAAGTCCTGAGGGGGGCAGGGAGGATGTCTGTTTGTTCAACATCATGTTCCCGTTGTTGAGCACAGTGCCCAATAAACAGCAGGTGCTCAATATTTGTTGCATGATTTGGCCCGGGGCGACAGCTGTGCCAGGCACCTGCTCACTGAACCAGGTCAATGGCCGCACACGTCATTAGGCAAGGTCATTATTCGTTTTGTACACGTGGGAAAACTGAGACCTGGAAAAGTCAAGTGTGAATGGGGGGCAAAATGTCTGACCGGGGACTGGCCCTGCGTTGGGGGCTCCTCTGTCCTCCCGCTTCCGTCCCGAAGTTTGGAGTCCGTTGTTTCCTCTCCGCCAAGGCAGCAAGGCCAGGCTTTGAGTCCAGGGCCAGAGGGAGCACGAGTTCCTGGCCAGCGGAGGCTGCATCGCTCTTCCTGCATCTCAGCACGAGCCCCATCTCCAGCCTGGCCCCTCTCACCCCGTGATGGCAGGGACCCCGTCCCTGTGGCTATGGCTCTGTGGAGTCGAGTCCCCAGGGACTTTGTAGTTGTTCAAACTCCTTGGATTTTTAAAAACTCTGCAACTGGGGTAGCGGTCAGGAGCTGGCAGTCACTTCCCTGCTGCCTGACCTCGGGCGGGAAGCTTGACCTGAGCCTGTCCTTTCTCAGCAGCCAGTGCACAGGCAGGGGACAGGGAGACCTCACAGAAAGCACCCGGAGAGGTGAGACAGGATGGGACCTCGGCCTTCCAGACCAAGTTCAAAGGCACACCCCAGTCGTTGTCCTTGGAGCCGGTTCTCTTCTGTGTGTTCCACTTGTCAGTGTCTTTGTGGGTCCCCAACCTGAGTTTCCACAGTGCAAGGCCACAGCAGTAACGCCTGTTGCGTGTTTGGTCGAGAATAGTCCTGTCCTGGGGGCCAGTGCCTGCAGGCTGCTTTCCTTAACCTACTCAAACCTGAGCTCCCTGAGCAGTTGGCTCAGACAGGTGGCCTTGAGGTGGCTCCTGACAGAGGGAATGGCCTTCTGAAGCTGCTGCCATCCTTAGGAAAATCTGACATTATTAAACTTTTCCTTTTTTAATGTGTTAAAAAGTGTTTTGTGAGGGGCGGGGATGGAGCTCAGTGGCAGTGCCCTAGCCTAGCATGTGCAAGGCGCTGGTTCAACCCCTAGGACTGAAAACAAAAACCAAAACCTGCTAGGTGTCGTGGTGCATGTCTGTAACCCCAGCACTCTGGGAGACCAAGGCAGGAGGGTTTCATGTTTGAGGCCAGCCTGGGCAATTTAGTGAGACCCTGTTTCAAAATAAAGATAAAAACAAAACAAAAGGGCTGATGATGTAGCTCACTGCAAAGGTTCAGCCCAAGCTCAAACCCAAACCCAAACCCAACAAAAACCAAAACGAAATAAAAACTTTTATGCTACCCTGTTAGGACTACCTGAGCAGAGGCATGAGTGGTAGAGGAGAAGGAGGATGGTGAAAAGGCAGAGGCAGCAGACTAGTTTCTAATTATACTAAAATCTAAATACTTACACGCTAAAGTGGCTCATCCACTAGATGGCGCTGGAATTAGTCATTTGGGACAAGACCCTAGATACAGTACTTTCCTCACTATTTCCATCAAAATCTATCTCAGATGGGTTGGATTTAAATTTTTAAAAACTAAGAAGAGAAAAGTACTAAAAAAAATCCCTATAAGGTGAGAAGGCTTTTAAAAAGTAAGACAGAAGCCATAAAGCAAAGGTTTGGTAAGATTTCCTATTTTCTTCAAATGTTTCTTGAATACTTGCTATGTACTATATACAACAGACATTACAACAAAGGTAAAATACAAAAGGCAAACTTGGGGAGAAGACATGAAACATATACACCAGCACAAAGGTAAATATCCCTAATATACAAAGAGCATCTAAAAATCAATAAGAAAATGATCTACCCTCCGACAGAGAAGGGCTAAGGACATACAAACCAGTGATTTACAATAGAATAAATGGACATGGCTCATAACATGTAAGAAGATATTTGGTGGATGTGTAAATAAAAGAGTACAATATAAAGGAGCAAAATCAAGGAGAAAAATATTCCAGCTTTTTCTGACCACTTATCACGGGTTTGTGGCCAATGCATCACTACAGCACATTTTCTTCCTAATTTTTCCTCCTCAGGTCTAAAGAGCAGGGCCAATAAGCTACAACCCCGGAGCGCCTGGAAGCCCAGAGTAAGTTTAATATAGCCACATGAGAGACTACTGGAAATGACAAACGAAAGTCAATGAGGACCTGTGACTACATGGGGAAATGAGGACACCTGTGTAGTGTCAGGGAGTTAGGGTACAAAGTGTTCTGTGCAGAGTATGCAGATGTTTGAGAAAAGGACACAGGGAAAAGACCAGAGGAAAGAGCCCCAGTAAACTGCTTTTCTAGTGGGTTACTTTCTTTTCTCTACTATTTCTGTATATTCTGAAGTTGACAGTGTGTACCTGCTACTTTTATAACTGGGGAGACAAATCTGAAAACCATGAACATTATAAAGCATTTTGCTACTTCACAGACTCCGTAACCCTCTTGCCTACAGAGTCCACCCAGCATCCTGGTAGTGGACAGACCCTTGTGTAATCAAAGGCAGATGCCGGTACCTCTCAGATCCTGATGTCAATGGGATGCGGGTTACTCAACCCTGCTAAATGTGACTGGGTGCAGAGTATCGAATCCTTGTGCAGACTGATGATAGGTCCTATTATTACCCCTCTTCTAAAGCCCAGAGTTCAGACAAGTTAAGAACCCTGGCCTAGGTCACACAGCTCAGATCACTAAGCTGAGTGTCTCACCCAGAAAGGTCCAATGCTGCAGCACACCCGCATCACCACCCTACTGGCTGCCTTCCCCCTGCCCCCCAAGGAAGGAGCAGGGCTAGAAATGCCTGCCAGGAATCATACAATCCAGCATCAGATCTTACACTAAAGAGAAGCAGAAAAAACCCATTTTGGGGCACTCACCTCTCTCTTCTCATCTCCTCGGCAGCGTTCCTCTGCCTGCCCTCCCACTTGCTCTTTCTTTGTTTTCCTTTTTTCTTCCTGTCTTTTAACTAATCACTCAGTTAACAAGTTAGCTTTCTGAAGCTCGGGTCGGTACCTAGTGACTCTATGCGCACGATAAAGAAATCAGCCGTCACCAATACAGAAGTCAGAGGGGTTTAAATCAAATCTTCCTCCACAACAATGACATTAATTATGCTTTTAACACGTTTTACTGCTTTTTTTTTTCTCACTTCACGCCACATCTGTGTGAACAATATCCAAAAGATTTACGGTTTTCTTTCGTAATTACAGACATACAGGCTGCACACTTATCAAAATACTTGCTGAGCAATCAGGCTATACTGCATTCTCTGCCAAAGATTTGTGTTGGCAGCAGTCATTCAAAACAAAAATGTTGAATCAGGACTTGTGTGTGGCTTCGGGGGTGTGTGTTGGGGGGGAAGAATCTCAACAAATAATTTTCCTGTCAAGAAATACACTATCAGGAGCACGCGCATCCCATCCCAGCTCGTTTTTCAGGAGTGGAATTTTTACGGTGGGGGCCGGGCGGCTGGGGGCGAGGGGCAGCAAGCAGGGACGCTCTGAGCGCCAAAAACGCATCTGACATTTGGTTCTTGTGTCTGAGGATAAAATTTAATGAGAACAAAAATATGTCTTCCTAATTCCCCTAAGAAATCATTAAAACATTTTGTTATTCTTAAATGTCTCGAAAATGAATTAGAGCCCCTAAAGGGGCTGTTTGTATGGTACGTCTCCATCAGTTAAGGCTCCTCATTCTCCATCTCGGTGACAGCTGGGGACGTCCCCCCGCCCCTCCATTTCTGGGAAGGAGAGCTGGGAAATCAGACACACGAGTCAGCAACGGCTTGGAATGACCCCCATGCTCCCAGGCTTTGGGGAGAGGGCACGAGGGGCTTCCGGAAAGCTCTGTGCCAGTCCTGGGGGCTCTCAGGACCCTTGGCTGGCCCTGCACCTCTGTTTCAACAGTCTGATGTCCAGAAGGTCCCTAGGGACCCTAGCAATGAAGCCTCACATCTGGTGGAGGCTGTAGCCCTTCTCACCATGGCCCGTGTCTCTCAGCCCCTGCGCCCCAAGCCCTAGGATGCTGGCACGCCTCTGGGCTGGCGATGGCAGCTGAGGTGAGCTATGGTCTGGTCACCTATGTCCTCTGTCACTGGAACATGAACTTCTGAGGGCTGGCCTCCTGTTTCTGGGTCGGTAGATGGGAATGTGACAGGGGATGGGCTGTGTGAGGAAAGGGAAGCGTCACA
Source organism: Cuniculus paca (assembly GCA_004365215.1). Classification (NCBI taxonomy): domain Eukaryota; kingdom Metazoa; phylum Chordata; class Mammalia; order Rodentia; family Cuniculidae; genus Cuniculus; species Cuniculus paca. The sequence goes on from RJWT010009243.1 coordinate 19,730, forward strand.
GGTGTACAACGTACCTGTGTGCCCTAAGTGTACCACTGGATGTCCCCAAAGTGACCACGCTTCTGTGAACTGTACTGAGCAACAGTACTTCCAACAGCATAGGTAACGTTTTTTCAATTGAGGTAAAGTTTACATAACATAAAATTTATCATTTTAAAGCAAACAATTCAATTCAGTGACATTTAATATATTCACGATGTCCTGCCACTTCTATCTACCTCCAGAACTTGTTTTTTTTAAAGGTACTGGGAATTGAACACAGGGTCTTTGCACTGAGCTACATCGCCAGCCCTTTTGTTATTTATTTATTTTTTTTGGTACCAGAGATCGAACTCAGGACCTCGTGCTTGCCAGGCAGGTGCTTATGCCACTGAGCTAAATCCCCGGCCCTTGTCTTTTTGGGACAGGGTCTCGCTATGCCATTCAGGCTGGCCTTGAGCTCACTTTGTAGCCCAGGCTGGTCTCGAACTTGCAATGATCCTCCTGCCTCAGCCTCCCGAGTGCTGGGATTATGGGAGTGTGCCACCATGCCTGGTGCCCTTTTGTTATTTTTTATTTTGAGACAGGGTTTTGCTAAGTTGCCCAAGCTGGGTTTAAACCTGCAATCATCCTGCCTCACCCTACCAGAGTGTTGAGATTATAGGCATGTGCCACCAGGACCAGCTCTAGTTTCAGAACATTTTTATCTCCCCAAAAGGAAACTCATTTGCATCAAGCAGTTGCTTCCCAATTTCCATCCCCTCAGCCCTTGCAATGGCCAACTGCTTTTCATCCTTACAGATTTTCCTGGATGTTCTTACAAATGGAATATGTACTATGTGGCCTTTTGTATCTGACTTTACTTGGCACCACGGTTTTTGAGGTTTGACCATTGTAGTGTGGATCAGTACCTCATTCCTTATCATGGCGGAGTAATATTTCACGGCATGGAGACCACATTTAAAAGCTCCATTTATCCCTTGCTGAATGTGGGGCTGTTTTCCTTTGGCCCACGGTGAGCAGTGCCTACAGATTACCGCTGGCCTGTGTGCTTTCGGTAAATGGAGCCATGCAGTCTGTACTCTTCTGGGCCCAGCTTTCCTTCAACATCAAATTTTAGAGGTGGGCTGAATCACTCCAGGGGAGACTTGGTGGTCACCCTCTATTTCTCCCTGCTGACAGAGAGCAAGGGTACTTCTGTCACCTGGAGCCATGGTTTGGGGTTCCAATGATTAGGACACCTGGCTTCCCAAGGGAACTCAGGATATCTCATCGGAAGCCCTCACAGTGGGCTTCTGTTGGCTAATGCTGGATGGTGATGGGGGGTGACAGGAGAGATATGGGGGTGTCACATCAGATGTGTGTGGCCTCCAGTCCCAGAGGGCCTGCCCTCACCTAGAAGCCCAGGTCTGCCTCCAGATCCCCCTGCTGGGAAGCGCCTGTGCAGCCTGCTCAGAGTAGGTCCTCGTCAGTAATTATTCACTTATGCAGCCAAGTGTTTCTTACCTGGTGCTTCAATTAATTGCTTGTAAACACTCAGAAATGCCGCCTCCGCCTCCTGACTTCTCTTACTAAGGGCCACCACCTTTGGAAACAAGAGAAAGCGTCACGTGTAGCCATGGCATCTGAGTCTGCAAGCAAATCATTTTCTACCTGCACAGATGTGGAATGGGGAAGGGGAAATGAAGGTTATGCACCTGGGATCTGAAGTTAGGAACTGAGCTGCACTGTGTCCAGGCTGTGTGACCTTGGGCTAGTCACTGCCCCTCTCAGATCCTGAGTGTTCTCCTCCGTAAAATGGGGAGCACATACTAGGATCTACCTCTTAGGCCTGATGTGGGGGTTAAATGAAGCTGGCTGCATGGACTAAACACAGCAACAGGTACACATGGTGGCTTATTAACAGTGATTATTAATTTTCTTGTTATTAAAGAGACTGTTGGAAGTTCAAATATTTGTGTTTTGGGAGAAAGTGGGACACAGCTGTTGGAATGTTAACAGGGTTATGTGAAATGGATTCCGGTGTACTGGAAGCGCTCAATAGGTGCCTCCTAACTGAACAGAGAAATGGATGGCAGGGTGACATGGTGGTGAGGAGCTGTCACCAGGGGTGGCATCATTCTGCTGCCCATAGATCTTTCTGGATTTGCTGATGAGACCTCATGAGATGCTGGTGGCAAGGCAGGCATATCCTGCAACACATGGGCTCTCAAAGGGCCTGGTGGCTGCTGGAATTGGGGGCTCAGTACCATCTCATGTTTACCCCTTAGAGGAAGCTGGAGAGGTGCTCAACACAATTTGTTGAATGAACAAATCCAAGTGGATCACAGCAGCTCTGGGTTCTGACTGTGACACCACCGTGGGGTGTCACCTTCACTCTCACCCTCGGGGGCTATTTCTGAGTTGGTTCAGGGAGGTGGGTGACTGAGTTGGCCCTGGAGCTGGCCCTCTGGGTTCAAATTCCAGCTTTGCCACTTAACTACATGTGTGTCTTTGGGAAGAAAGGTCACTTAAACCCCATGCCTCTCTTTCCCCATTTGTAAAGTGGAGATAATACAACAATTTCCCTCTAAGGGGTGCTGGGGGCATCAAATGATTCAATACATGTAAAGCCATTTGAAGAACTCTCGGGGTACGTTAGGCCCCATAGATTTTTACTTGTTAATTCCCTCCTTGCCTAGGTGAGCATTAAGTTCTGCTGGTACCAGGTGATGACCTCAGTTGTGTCTGTCCTGTTACCAGGTAAAGGTGTTGGCTGATAAAGGCTCCACATGCTGCAGTGCATTCTGGGAAGAAGAATTTGAAAACCACACTGGTTCAATATGGCAGCCACAAGCCACTTCTGGCTACTGAGCACTTGAAATGTAGCCAGTCCAAGTTAAGATGTGGTATGAGTGTGAATCAACACAGGACTGTGAAGACTCAACATGAAAAAAAGATAACACAACAGCTCATCCACATTGTTTTTAATATTGATTACATATCAAAGTGATAACATGAATCACTTTTTCTTTTTTTTTAAATCACTTTTCCATTTCCTACTGGAAAAAGTGAAATTACATTTGTGCATCACATTATATTTCTGCAGGACAACACAGTTTGAAGATTTTACAAAGCCCATGTAGAAGTAGTTAATTAAGAGAGGTAGAGAGAAATGTATGCTCACTGTCAAACAAGTGATTTTTAAAAGGCCAGTGACGTTAATCCCTCATTGCTCTTCAGAAAAGTCTCTGGTCTCTGAACTTCCAGAGTGAGACAGTCTCTCATTCACTCAGCAAACACTTCCTGAGCATTTGCTATGTGTCCAGAACTGGGTACTAGAAACCCAGACATGAGTGCTGTAAGACTTGGTCCCCTTTTGGGACTGATGGTCCAGTGGGGAGATCAACATCACTACAGATTCCCCAGACAATTCATTAATTACAAGTGCTAAATGCTTGGGAAGAAAAGTATAGGGGGGCTTGGAGAGAGTGTAAGTGGGGCAAGGCTGACCCAGTTTGCTGACAGGACACAAGGAATTATCTCTCTGAGAAAGGAAACATGGTGGAAGGAGAGGAAAGTTCAGAAGGAATGTTCTAGATTCAAGGCAAAGAGAAAATCACCAAATGCTGAGATGGACAAAACAGTTCCCATGCTGGGAACTCCCAGTTAAATGGGAGACACAGCCATGCCCATGAGAATCACAGCACAGGAGGGGTGCAAATTCTGTGCTCTACCAGGCAGGGTGAGGGGAGTCTGGGGCCACTCACTTAACATGCACCACATCAGCTGCTCCATTCATGGACTGATCGAGATAGGGCCGTACTACGCAGCACAGGCAGGTCTTGAACTCAAGGCAATCCTCCGTTGTGGGCATGTGCCACCACACCCAGCCCCCACTAGTCTTGGCTGTCTGAATCTCCGCTGACACTGTCGCCCTCATGTGGATGAGGAAACTGAGGTTCAGTGAGTTTAACTTCCTTGTCTAAGTAGCCCAGGTAGCAAATGGCAAGGCCTGGATTCACGCCAGGTCTGCAAGTTCAGAGCTGGGTCCTGAATCCAGATGCCAGCACTTCTGCTCCTGGGTAGAAAAACTACTGCAGCCAGGGACCAGTCATTGGGACCCCACCTGGACGCTGCTGCCTCCCAAGTCCTCTACAGCTGCGTGGGATTAGAGGCCACTGTGCAGCAGGTCTGGCACCCAAGGAAATGGCAAGAAACAAAAGCAACTCTTTTCTCTAGCCCTCGACGGGCAGCTATCAAAGATCAGTGGGCACAAAGTCTGAATGCTTCATGTTAGGGCTGTCCGTGCTGAGCACGGGTGGTGGCTGGGGCTTGTAAAAAGGCACAAGAATGTTCCCTTAACTACTAAAAAGGAACTTGGAGCTGCCCATGGTGGTACAGGCCAGTAATCCCAGCTGAAGCAGGATAATCACTGTAAGTTCAAAGCCAGCGAGAGTGACATAGTGAGTTCAAGGCCAACCTGAATCACACAGCAAGACCATGTCTCAAAAGTCAAAAAACAACCGAACAAAAAAGGAACTCTGAAGGGATTGACTCGGGCAAGGGCTGGGAGTCTTTTAATGTTTCCCTGGTCCTGCCCATGGCGCCTGCTGCTTTTGCTTCACAGCACTTATCAGTTTGTAACGGTGCGTTATTTATCTCTATGACTGTCTTCCCATAGCATCTACCTTCCCCTGAGAGCTGAGCCGTCCCATGCAATGGCCACCAGCCCCTGTGACACTGGTCACTCGAAATGTGCCTATACCAAACTGAGATGAGTTGCAAGTTTAAAACAAAGGATTTCTAAGTCTTAGCACAAAAGAGGGCTGTAAAAGGTCTCAACAATTATTTTATATTGATTATATGTTGAAATGATAATGTAGTGGTCAGAGTAGGTTAAATAAAAGATGTTATTGAAATTAAATTCACCTGCTTCTTCCTACACTTAACCATATGCAGCTTTCATTCCCTAGCTTCTGTAAAGTGCTAAGCCAACGACCAAGGGTTAGCAGACCATGGCCCTTAGATTAAATATGGGCCTTCATCCATCTGTATAAATAAAGAGTGCAGGGACAGTCATGAGGATTGAACCCAGGGAGTGCTGAAATACAAACCCAGACCTTTCTTTTGTTGTTATTCTTATTCTTATTAAATATATATTTTTTGAGACAGGGTCTCATTATGCAGTTCAGGCTGGTCTTGAATTCACTGTGTAGCCCAGGCTGGCCTCAAACTTGTTGTGATCATCCTGCCTCAGCCTCTTGAGTTCTGGGATTACAGGAATGCATTACCATACCTGGCAGCCCTTTCTATTTTATTAACTTATTATTGAGATTCACCAGGATGGGCTTGAATGTGAGATTGTCCTGCCTCAGCTTCCTAAGCTGTTGGATTACAGGTGTGCATCACCATGCTCCACTATAAATAAAGTCTGATTGGAACACAGTCACAGTCCTTTTATATATTGTCTACAGCTGCTTTCTCTTTCCTTTCTTTTCTTTTTTATTTTTTCCTTTCTTTTTCTCACTGAGCTACATACCCAGTTATTTATTTATTTGTTTGTTTGTTTGACACAGGATCTCACTTTGTAGTTCAGGCTGGTCTTGAACTCCCTAAGGAGCCCACGCTGGCCTTGAACACACAGTAATGAAAAAAAATTTTTTTTTTT